>JBBPMZ010000297.1:0-16591 GCA_038090575.1 Tylopilus cf. pernanus | reverse complement strand
AGGTGGCTATTGAAATCCCCGGGTCTCCCGGTCCAAGCAAGTATACTGGCATCTCCTGAACTTGAAAGTAGTTGAGCCAAGAGCCGCCCGAGCGCGTGGTTTCCTTCACCATATGCAATAGGCAACGAAACAGAAAAAATACCAAATAATGCATATGCCGTATCCTCAACATGACACGTCGGAGAGAAGTTAGGTATAGCTTTTCTCGGATATTCTCTAACCCTGGTCGAAGTGCCAGCAAGGTCTGTGCTGAGAAACCAGTCCTCTCCTCCATTTCTGAGAGTATATCTTGTGACTCCTTGTGATTCGGAATATCGAGATTGAGGTATGTTGTCCAGTCTTTGTTGTAAAAACGAACCACCTTTGAAGCACAGAATTCCTGTAATGTCCAAGCACGAGTGTTCCACGTAGACCCCAAGAGATCACCTCGCTGGCATGGGGAGTGGGTGTCAAAGAGGAAGGTGACTGTCATAGAGGCACGTTGGTACCACCCAAACATGGAAACCAAGGCTTCTTGTAGCACGTGATGGTTCGCCTTGTTAATGCAGCACACATCAGACCACGCCCAATGGATTCCAGCTTCCCGTGTGACTTTACAGAACATTTGGAGCTTGTGATGGGTGGGAAACTCCTCCAGGTCATATACAGAAGTATCTATGACCTGGCGGAAAGTGGGTTCATTTTTTTCCCACGTATGCGAAAACATGGCATAGCGGTAGTATTCCATTACCTCGTGCTTGATGCGGGCATCATCAATGTGGGCTGCCTTAGAAAAGATGAGGTCGGCAAACATGAGTGAGGATTCAAATGCAGCGGTTCGCTGAGGCTGGTCACAAAGACGACCAGTGGTGGTGTTGATAAGCACCCGTGGTGATCCGCGAATGGCTTCTTCAATGACTGCGGAGATTGCCGCTCTTGTCACCTTTGGATTGACATGTTGGTACGAGCGCTCTAACAGTAGAAGATGAACATTTTAAACTTGTCGCGAGTTCGTCGCCCTTACCACGCATCTCTGGGTCAGATGAATGTGACATCACAGAAAGCATCATCTCAAACACGTCTATCGCCTCCTCGTAACGAATTGCACCGCGTAAGGACGAGTACTTCATCTCGTATCCGAGTGGAGATGATGGGTCAAGCTTGATCAACTGACACTAAAATGTTGACAAGAATCAACCTGTGTAAAATGACAAGACGCACCTCGCCTGCGTCATTTGACGCATCGTCCCAAAGATTACGGGCCATAAATGCTTTGATCCGCTTGATCAAGAGTCTTTGGGGTGAGATTTGATTCAGGGATAGGGCGTCTGAGTAGTGCAAGGCTGCTTCTTTATGGCGCTCAGTGCTCATCGCAACATCGCCAAGGTCCTCCAACTTCATCGTTAAGCGGTCTCTGAAGTCTGAAACACGAGGAGCAGGTAAATGATGGCCCCAACATGAGATGCAGTATGACCCACCGAGCACCCATTCAGATTCTTCAGAGCCGTCAAGTACATTCGTTTCCCGTGCAATCACTACCGTCATCTCGCGAAAACACTCGCTAGCATCAGTTATACTGTCGATCATTTCCAGACGTTCACAAATGACTCGGTAGATTGTATATATCGGAACCATGAACTCCAAGCCAATACCGTTAGAACATGCAGCATTAATGTGAGGAAACACTTACGCTGTCAGCAGTAACCAGGGCATCCTTCCATGATCCACTTGCCAACGTTATTTGGACCCATTCACCCAAGAGGGGCATGAAGCTTGCCGAATCAAGAGGTGCACGAAGCATCGCAATGACGTGCTTCATGTCACTTGGATCATCAGTCTCGCTGCGCCGCTCGGAGCACCGTAGGAAATCATTACGGAGCATATCGAGATAGTTGATCCCATCAGGATGGTCAGGCTGAGCCCGGGGAAGCCCGTGCATCTGCTTGATGATATCAGCAGACTTGTGAAGGTCCATGGAGTCTTCACGTCGACCGAAGCGCTTCAGTAGTGCAAACCCTAAGTAGTAAAGGTAGGAGGACATTTTGCTGGCGTGTTTGGCAGAGATAAGCTGCACAGCCTCATCCATTAGGGTAATGGAACGGTCAAGGTCCGCAAGGTTAGTAATGTCCGGATGCAGCTCGAAGCGCCGCAGTAATGCAACACCGAAGGTATGGAGACAAGCGGGCCTGTCAGTATGGTCGATAGAGAGAAGGCCTTCGGCCCTTGTGATGATCTCGATCAACTTCCTGAGGTCGGTAGGATCGCTGCCCTGGTCGAAGCGTGTCATCAGTGCAGTGCAAAGACTGATGAGGTACACAGGTGTATCAGGGTGTCCATGTGGGATCAGGCGTAGCGCTTCTTCGTGCACCATAATCGACTTGTTGATGTCACTAGAGTTTTGGAAACGTTGAGAGCGTATCCGTAATGCAATTCCCAGGTTGATCAGCCTGTGAGGCCTGTCAAAATACCCTTCTGGGCAAAATTGCACGGCCTTGTCAAATTCCTCCAAGAGTGTGTCATCGAGATTATGTGGTATGTGCTCGAGCCTGCATCTCTTGTATGTTTGGAGGATGAGGTTCATGGCCTGGTATTCATGACTGCCTTGTGCACATAGCTGCTCGACGCACTTCATGCGTGTCTCAATATCAACTTCAGGGGAACTTTCGTCGCCACGATTCTCATAACGGGATAGAAGGGCCCGGGAAAGCTGAAGCAATACAGCAGGACGGTCCGGGTGGTGATCTGGAAGCTTCTCCAATACGTTGTGAAAGCGGCTGATCAAGGGTGTATAGGAGTCGGCAAGCATCCCGTCAGAAATACAGGTGTTCAAGTGTGCGGTGGTGAGATTGAAAAGAGCGGTAGCATAGTAGTCATTCTCGAAAGACACCTCGTTGAGGGCACGGCTGAAATGCGTAGCTGCTTTCATGATATCTTCCTTCTTGTAGTGCCGATGGTAGTGAACCAGAGCTTCGTTCCCTAAAAGGGTCTCCTCCTCGAACCGAGGTGACAGTTCTTGGCAGAACTAACACAGTCCATCCCATTAGAGTATGAAACTTCGAAAAAAAAATCATACTTGCCGGATCAGAATTATGATCAGAAGAAAAGCTCCAAAAACCGGCCAAACGTTTGCCAAGAGTTAGAAAAAGTGAAGGCCGCAAAGACTCAGATACCGCTGATGAGAACTCCAGCACTACAGGATTTCAGTGTGAAATAGTCATGAAAATGGTGATGCTTACAATAGCATGTCGGGCCTGTCAGATCCGTCATTTCAACTTCTTGCGTGTGAAGCACTTCTCGCCCACTCAACATTTGGTCGAACCCAAACGCAGCACACACGGACAGCCGGACCCTGCCAGATAAGTGGGACCTTGACACAATGAGTACGTATCTTCCAGTCCGACAATGAATGTCTCACAGTGGAATTACTTCCATCCACTCAACCGTAATGTCATCGACTCCTGGGCGCTTGGTTTTCGTTTTCCACTCTGTGTCATCCACCTGGACATAAAAACCAAATGGCATCCGGCTCAGACCAGAGAAAATATTTTCGGCCCGAAGAGCTACCGTAGTGTACTCAGATCTCGGTAAAATTACAAAATACGAGTTCTCACATTGAATCACAACCTGCTTACCGGTCGACATCCTTATGTTGTCCGAGGTCAGATGATGGGGCCTGTTGAAATGGAAAGGTCTCGTTATCATCCATTACTTTCTCTAAACAGCTTAGGGCATACATTATAGTCCTCAGAAGGACGGCTTCTGAAAAGGTGCTGCATATGAGATCTTGACAAACAACACAGTTGTTATCATACTCACTGAGCTCATGATCTGACTCGACGGTTGAACTCTGTAATATATTCTCTACAAAGTGCTCTATCTGAATTGGATCGTCCCAAGATAAGCCGCCCTAGAATGAAACATGCGTGAGATCTAATCGATGAAATATATTTCAAAAAACCTTATCGAGCATGCTTGTCCACTCATCGTCGTGGACAATAGCTATTTTGGCGCTGGGGAACTTGAAGAAACTATCAGCACAATACAGAAGTCGGTTTTTTCGACAAACGAACCTTCTTTAGTAAGCGGCGGCCGATCTCATCAGGAATGTCAAAGGGCTGTTGGATCCATTAGTCTTCGCAAGTGCGATCAAATCAAAACAATGCTAACCTGAACCAACGTGGGTTCGTGCCGAATATTCACAAGCTTACTGTAGCGCAGACAGTCTGTAATGAGCGTCCAAAGCTTAGAGAGACATGTGTCCCGCTCAGAGACATCCCTTTGGGTAATCTTAAAGCCTCTTGTAAAGATGGTCTGGTTAACCCTGCTTTCTTCAGTGTGCCCATTATTGTATACATGGCAACGTTCAGCTGTCCATCCATATACCTCGGTGGGACTTTTCTCGTCCCGTCGCGTCGCAATGATTTTGCCTGGGGGGTCAGTGAAATACGCCCGAGACCAGGAACGAGCTTTGTACAACCCGGTAATGAGGTAAACGGATGTTTTCCCAGTTTTCTTACACCACCGATGGCCGTATTGTGAAGCAACTTCTGAAAACGTATCCAGATTGTTAAGACGATCGAAGACAATGCCGGACGGGAGAATCAGGATGGCCCCCGGAGAATCAGAAGAGTAGAATGTTCGAGGTGCACTGTGGATATATTCGGCTTCTCAGAAATGTCATTGATGGTGATAAATACCTTGGACCGCCAGAGAGGTCCTCCGTGATGTGTTTGGACTTGACAAGGGAAGTTTCTTCTTTACCAGTTGTTATATCTAATCCCGGGCCTTTCTTGAGCAGTATGGGTTGGAAGTTGGAAGGAAGGAGGCCAGGCTGGTTGATCTTGCTGGAGGGGCCACACTGTATATTACCATAGACGCCGAAGACGCCGTCGCGGTCTACATAACCAATGTCGCCGATCTTGAGACCCTCGTTTTGATAGCTATCCAAAGATGGGCTTGGATTTGGAGAGAGTAGGGGGTACCCATAGTGATCCATACAGTGAGTAAGACTTCTTGCATATGTGTATTGCGGAGGAGGGTTGGCACGACTACTCATGGAGTAGGAAGATCGTCGTTGTCAAGAACGAGAGACTTGTGAAGCCTGGAACTAATGCGATCAGCTTTCTCGTCTGCCCTGCAAGTTAGAGTTAGATGGAACGGAGTCAGTACTAGTTTCCGTCCTTCAAGTTCCTCGTGCTGTGAATGTTCCAGCACACGTGATCATATTGAAGCTGTTATGTAAGTCCTGGAGCATTTGCTGTGCTTACATAATTACAAACACAATGATTGCACCTTCAAGTTGCTAGTACAACGGCATTTGTCATTTATGTGGGTCAGACCTAAATGTTGGTCCCAATATGAATCACAAATAAAAAGTCTGGTTTTCTGTGGACAAAACTTTAAGTTGGTTTTGAAGTTTGGGCTAGTTACAAATGTGAACTTGAATTACAAACTCTAAGTTCAGGATAGGTCTAAATGTGTAGATCCGTCCGAAACTTGAAGTTTATTATGCAGCATTCACGTTTAGACCTGTCTTAAACTTGAAGTTTATTGTTCACGTTTGCAACCAAGTCTATGCTTCAAGTTTGGGACATATTCTAAATGTTTTCTTGAACTTTATATTTGTGGTTTACATTGAGGCTAACATTTAGGCCCATCCTAGATATTGCAAATGCCATTGTGTAACTACAAACTGATAAAGTTAAGATAAAATATTATGCAGAATGTGTTTGCAGCTATCTTCCCAGGCCGTTCATTGGTCACAACTGATCTATCGATCAGTGATAAGATAGTAATCCCTACTAATGTTTCAAAGTTGTTGCCATTGCAGCCATTCACTGTGGTACCTCTGAACACTCAGATATTACGTCTCCTAGTGCCTGCTTGTAATATGAAACGCACCCCAGAATCTCAGCGGTTGCACAATTGCACTGACGTCGAAGCTAGAGTTGACCAACGAGCGTTGATCGACAAGATGCTTTCCCGCTACTCAGGAGAATTCAACTGTGGGACCATCTATTCCCTTGGCTTCCAAGTTATAGTGCTCACTGATTTGTCTGGCAGTATTCCGAGAGCTCCTGCAGAATTCTGACGATGCAAATTCATCTGCGGTAGAAATTCACTTCAAGACCAAGGCGTGTCGTAGTGTTATGAGAGAGGAGGAGCACCATATTCTCCCTGACTTACTATCCGCTCAAGTCTGTGAATATCTCCATTTCCATGCTACATACTCAGATCTCCTTGCAAGGTTTCTAATTGGACAGTAAAAAACAATGGGACAAAATTCAACGAGGGCGATTGGAAGCGACTATTCACGATCGGTGTGGTCAATGTACAGTTGCAAATTTGAGGCATTTGTCTAATGTTGTGTATGGTTGTTAGCACTTGGAAATCCCGATTCAGATAAGATCGGAGCATTCGGTGTCGGTATGTCGAAAAGTTTATCAAATTTTGCAATATATAAACTAACACCATCTGCAGGGTTCTATACTGTATTTTCCGTCTCGGAGAACCCGTTCGTATCTTCAGGAGGTGAACAGCTGTATTTCACCTCAATTACACTGACATAATGTTATTTTCAGGACAAGGAATGGAATTTTATTGGAGTGGGAGCCAGGTAAGGTGATCGCAATTTTCAAAAAGGTCATGTCCGAAAAAACGAAATGTATAGCTGTGTGCTCGTCGTGGCATTACATATGACAGTGATACTTGGACAACATTTGAACTACCTCTCCGCAGTCCTGCTGCCATGCCATCACCGCTGGAATTCATGCGATTTCTTGCAACCTCTATGACCTTTATGGTCCACCTTGCAGATATTCGGGTGTTCTTTGACAAGCATCGAATTTCATGGATCAAGAAATCACTCGGATGCCCTCAATCGATCTGTACACCATTAAATCTCTATGCACCTCAACACGAGAGAAGCATCGAAACTATCCAGGGAGATGACCGTTATTGTAAGAGTGCTTATTTCGATATTGTCTGCTAGTTATCGATTTTTTTATTCTTCAGCGACCAAGAGAGCTCACATGATTATTCAGACGATGCAGCATTGTCGTGAGTAGTGTCACCTTTTTTTCTTGACTTTGTATCACAATTTATTGTATTAGCGGCCACAGTCGAAGCGGAGGTAATGGACGCGGTGTTCACAAGCACTAACTCCGACTCGAAGGATATACTGTCAACACTGGTTACTACGTCCAGCATCTACAAAGAACCCGAGGATCGCATGCGAGTACATAAGTCAAAGGTTGTTTTCACCATGTTTACAGCGGAAGTGGCTGCCACTGTGGATGAGGTTCTCTCCGAAAAACTGGCTCGCTGTATGAAAGAACGCTTTCCTAAGAAGTTTGAATACAACTTAATATATGTGGGTCATTTAGTGTTTGGCTTCGGGTAGTTTAATGACGTTTTGATTATCAAGATTGACAAGGATGAATATGAACAGAGATGCTTGTATCAGCAGGATGGGTCTCTCGAAGACATCTCGATTTTCCAAGGAGTTCGTGCTAATCTGGACGGGTGAGTACACCGTACATGGAAAGAACCTGGATCTCAGGCTGGCCCATGAACATTTAGTCAATCTTTGATTTTCATAGTACGTTACCTTCTTCTTGGTGTTATATATCAGCTCATCATTCTGCGGCTGCTGTCAGGGCCATGCCACCGCACAGACCACAGGGATCGGAGGCCACATGATGTCAAGGTTCATACCCACCATTGAGCGTGAGCTAATGGATCTAACGTAGGTATCTTAGGCCTGCTTGAGTCGCAAATGGGAGCTGATCGTGATGGTAATACGTTAGCGACACTGGAGTTGGAGGTGAGTGTTTGAAGCCAAGTCTTCTCGCAGGAATGATGCTGATGGTGAACGTCTTTCATTGCTAGCCTGGAACTTGGAACTTATTCGTATCGGGGGGTTGATAAGTCGAATCATATACGAGTGGAAGCTCTCCAGTATCCATCAATTATGGTCCACTGAGGGAGCCACCGGTATTCCCGATTCTCCCCCAGGACAAGATTTACAGCATCGACTGCACCAAGACTTCTTGTACCTTCTCAAGTTCTTTAGCTTCGGCCGTTCCGCGCCCTCCCAGAAAGTATCTGATCTCTTGAAGGCGTCTTTTTGCCGATCCTCTGCTGGTCCCTTGCAGCTGCTCTCGTCTTGCGGTGTTCTCGATGCTTCAAGCATTAAAGAATTCAATCCGGACTTGAAAAAGTTTCTTAGACATATGCCAATGCTATCGGAACCCGCCACGGCGACGGGCGCGCATATCATCGCAGCTCTTCCCGAGCCTCATAGGGTCCTCGGAACAACAACCACAGAAGTATTCGATTACCTGCGCAGTCACAGTCTCAATTTCGAGGAGATGGTTGCTTGCCTTCAATGGTGGATGAAACGGAGAGCCAGTGGCGAAGCCTCTATTAATGCCGACTTATTGAGCTCCGCTTCTTTCAGCGATGCGGACGGAAATGGACATCAACTGTCCTCTATACAATATTTCATACCAGTGGAATCGCAAGGTCACCTCGGGGCACCCATTCCATCAGATGGACCACACCCCAGATCGCTCATCCCACCTGATATCAGCAAATACTTTGTTCGCACAGAACTCGAGAGCCTAGGTTGGAGAGAGTTCACGGTTATTACCTGGTTACAACACATCACAGATCCGGCTTCCGTGCCCACAAATTCAGAATTTGACATAACCAAGTCAAGTGACTGGGCTGAGTGGGTTTTGGGCACTATGTCTAAAGCGTGGCCATCACTTTCTGAAGATATGCGTCTCAGCGCAAAGACCGCACTTATGGCAAAGAAATGTATTCCCACATCTCACGGCCTATCGCTTCCAGAGAGTTCATACCTTCCCGAGGAGAATGGCTCTTTATTAGGCCACTTTTCCTTACCGCTTGTTCAATTCAAGGAGTGCCAGATCTCAAAACCTATGAGAGATTTCCTCTCATTCATTGGTGTTCACACGCACACCCCACTTGAGCTACTTCTGCAAGAGTAAGTCCATATAATGGTGTGGTATACTCGCTCATTCCGCAAGCGCTTAGACGGGTGTCCACTGGGATCTGGACCACATATCAGTTCATCCACCATCTCGTTCGATTGCCGGAAACAGTTACGATTCAGTACACCCTCAAGCTGAAGCATTGGGCAGTCTTTCCCGCGGAAGGGTCTCAGACGAATCCCGTAGTGTCACGCTATCGTGCAGATGAACTTTATCCCCCGAGTGCGAACTTTCGCGACCTCAAGCTCCCAATCATAGAGTGGGGAGAGGAATGGGTAGACGGTTCAAGTGAAGGTAGGATACCGCTTCGAGTCTATCTCGATCATGCCTCACCCTCTTGTTTGACAGCCAAACTTATGTATCACTTGGGTTTACTTCCTTATCCAGCATTCGAGACAATCGTTGAATTATGTTGCTTACAGAGCGAAATTAGGGATATGGCTTTCAAGTATCTCTGCGCCAACCTCCGATCGCAATATCCTGGTCGTCAGTCGGAGGACTTCCGAAACAAAGCCTTGATACCCGCTGAGATTTCTGGTGAGGATAGAACCCTAAGAATGCCGGAAGAGGTGTCATAAAGTTCGATTTCTTCCTATATTTTCTGGCTAATGATTTTCCAGGTATTCTTGAGTCCTGAGTGGAAAGAACTTGGCTTTGCGGTTGTTCCCTCCAGTTACGGCGACATTCCCATCGATCTATTCGGTTTGAAGCAAGATCCGCCGACGTCCATGTTGATCCAATCGTTGCCACCTAAGAAGGAACTTGCCCTGAAGTGGCTACAAATGTTAGCTAAGCATATCTCAAGTCTGTGTTCCCTCCATTCTCTCTATTGCTTCCATAACTATAGTTCAGAGTTCACGCGGCCCGAACTAGAGCATCTCTCTACACTCAGGATAGTACCCACCGGGCCCAACCATGAATTGCAGATTCCGAGGAAATGCTACCTCGGAAAGCCATCAAATTATGGGTTCTATAAAGATTTGTTTATATTTGTAGGCTTTGACCTATATGTGAACCATTTTCTGCGGACATGCGGTTCAAGCGATGGGCCGTCTGTACCAGACATTGCAGCGGCACTAATTGATGACCCCTCCCGTTTTTATTGCCTGGCGGGCAAAGACGCGTACGAATTGCTGTGTTAATCATATACCTCCTGTCTCATCCCGTGTCTTTAGTTTCCTGGAAGAATTGCGCCGATTTGCTCACCACAACAAGCACTTTCCCAACAAGACCATGATGACCCTCTGTGGCAAAACCACTCTACTTGGAGAAATACGGGAGAGCATCACCGACGAAGGAGCTTGGAACCAGAAGCACCGCCATGAGTTAAAGAAACCCAGGGATATCATCATTGCAGATGACGATGATTACTATCAAATCTTTAGCGACTCCATCTTCGTGGCGCCACGAGATGATAATTTGCTCCAAAGTGCGTCGTTTGCTTGCCTTTGATAGGTTTGATTAACAGGACAACTAGCTTTTTACCTATCACTTGGATGTCAACGATTAAGCGAAACAGTAGAAGTGAGATATCAAGTACCTGAAGAAGCACCAGATCCAGAGTCTTGGACCCGCGCTGAAGTTCGAGAATTGGTTCAGGAGAGGCTCCCATTTTTCCTCCGGAAATGTACCCAAGAACAACCCAACATCGATTGGTTACGCGACTTGGACGTCAAGGTTTGGAAGAAACTGTTGGTATCCAAAGTTCTATTTGTTGATAATGCGAATGGCGATGATTGCATTGTCAAAGAACAAGAAGTGTGGTCCATAATGCGAGGGAACAGATCAGAAAGGGTGGAACTATGGTTATCTACTAATGTGTCAAGAGATATGTATCAGTAAGTTTTGCAAGCTTCTCGGTTGGTTTTCTGTGTCTGAGGCCACCAGACTTGCTACCTGTCTTTGTCGGTTTTTGTTCGGTGTAGCGAAGGACAAGGACACCATCTTTCTCGGACATATCCTTTCTAGTGACCGCACAGAACTGGCAGCACGGGGTTTTAATAGTACGTTCCGTTTTCCAGATTATTTTTAGCCCTTTTACTAAGTATCACCTAGCCGAGCTGGCTCTTCGGCAAGAGAACGAACCTAACAAATCGTTATCGTGGATGCCCATCGATGCGCCTCCCGGGCCGATCAGAATTGCGACACCTAAACCCACTAGCAACACATGCAATCCTACTGATATTGTAACATCCTCATATCTGTACCCTTCAAACCCAGGCGTAAACTCGCTCGCATCGGGAGGAGAAACCTCCACCGTGACACTGACACGCTCTCTCCATGCTATAGGCAACTCCATCTCAGGAGTATTACGCGAAGGAGCCTCCTTTCAGAAATTAAGGTAACTTTATCCATTACACAAGCTTCGTGTCATTTATTCTTTGGACTTCCCAGGAACCCAGCTCACTTGATCTCTAAGGAAGACATTCGTGAGCTTACATTCCGAGTCGAGTGATATGTCATGGTAACTTCTGATGGCACCATAGATCACACGTTACAGGCGGCCATCGCAGCGTGTCATCCTGAGGAAAGAAAGTCAGCCGGAGAAAGACTTCGTTTAGCTCAATTCCCGAATAGCTACTGTGAGGTTCCGGGACTAGCCGAAGATTTGCAGATCTGTAGTAAGTTGTTTAGATGCCCGCTAACCGTTGCCGCTACTCACGAATGGCCATTTTCAGGGATAGTGGAAGGCGTTGGAGTTCATCTACCAGCGGGTAACCACGCCATGCAATCACTTACAATAACATTATTGAGCCCAGATTTCCAAATAGGTGGCAATAGCGCCATGAACCTGGAAACACACGAGGCCCTCGGTCGTTTCATACAAATTATCCTTCCCATTGCTCGGGTATATGAGCTTCAAACCGCATCATTGCACATTTTCCGTGATTCTACCCCAGGGCGCATTGCATTCAATCGAAGCGGAGATTTATTTCTTAACCTGCTTCATTTTGAGGAATGGCGTAAGTGCTGAAACCATGCACTCGAATCCCCATGAAATGAGATGTTCAATAGATGACCTAGCTGTCAGGAATGGCCGGCCTCGGCAATGCCAACTATCATGGTCTGTATAGTCCCATTCAATGCTGGATGTCTTGTTTTGCTGACGTACTCGCTGATACAAGGTTTCTGACGTTCGCACATGAAATCGCCCACAACATTACCCCGTATCACAGTGCAGAGCACGAGTTCTGGTTCTCGGAATTTTGCGAAGCCTACTTTGTCAAGTTTGCACGGGACGTGCTTGCTTGAGTTTGTTGGTTAACCATCAAAATCTCGACTACAGCATTACGGCGAGTTTGATTATGTTCGACAAGTGTCAGGAGATTCAGATTGTGTTCGGCTAGCATTGTAACACGATAAAATGTATGATTGATTACCCAATTGCCCATCAGGCCGATTTTCAAGCTTTGGTGGGCGCAAAATGGAGTACGGGAAAGCTAGGGATGATGAAACCAGACAGCAAGAGTGGGAGCCGAGGAAGAGGAAGCAATGAGGACAATCCCGCAGGACCTATAGAGAGTTTTATGACATCGCTTACGGAGTCTCCATCCCGATGGGTGTTCACCGTTCCAAGCTTTGTGAGAACCTTGGGGAAAGCAAGTGCCATGAGGCCTGAGAACAGACGCCCAGGTCACGAGAGCGGAAAAGACACGTGTATGTCGTGAGTAAACAGACACTGCAAGTGGACATCTGCAGGCTCGCTCTTGTCGTCTTTCATCTGTTCACAATGATTCCCTTATTCCGTCGATTCCTGCCACAAAGAGAAGGTGAGTAGACTGAAAGAACGGCAGAAGAGACGAAGCTGATTATAACGAAGGATTGAATAAGAGTAACGCGAGGCCCACTGGCAGAAGGGACAAGAAGTGAGGACGGTCTAACCGAGATGAACAAGGGGAGATGGCAGACGACGTGAGACTGACGTCGGCCCATTCAAACAGGGCCGCTTCTGGTAGCGGGGCATCCGGCAAGGCCAAAAGAGAGGAAGGGGAACCCAACTTCAATGACCAATGGGAGACAATCGAAGCCACATCTGGGGCCTCCACTGTCCAAGTGAATGGCGTCAAGTCCACCAAAGCTCGAGGCAAGCAAAGGTGAGAGGGTCCAAACCGAGATTGTCAAGGTGATGAAGATAAGGTAACGGACTGCCATCCGGACAGGGCTTCTATAAGGAATGTGATCGAAATTGATATCAGTGACTATGTATGGTCAGTCGTGTTTACGGCCGATGGAAAGCATGTCTTGGCTGGTGGAGAAGGGAAGGTTCGATGTTGGAGGACAGACAATGGGATGGAAGTGGTTCCAGTGGATGCGGGGCGTCGGGTCTGTGATGTTGCAGTGTCACAGGATGGGAAGTGGATTGTGATCGGTGCAAGGCAAGGGGTTGTGAAGATGTTTGGTGCGGAAAGCAGAAAGCTCGTGGCTGAGGCCAAAGAACACGAATTTAAAGGGCCGGTCAATGCCGTTGACGTGTCGCAGGACGGGGAGAAAATCGCGACGGGATCGAATGATCGGACTGTCCGAATTTGGTCACGGGCATTCTCGAGGCAGCTGCATAAGGTGCAACACGACTGGTTTGTGGTTGCGGTGAAGTTTTCGCCAAATGGGCTGTTGCTGGCAACTGCCACCACGCAAATTTTACGGATTTATCAATCCGAAAACGTCCGTCTCCTCGCCAATTTCGAGATTCGCATTAGTCCACTGCGTAATCAATCTGTTGTATGGCATCACAACGGCAAGCATCTCTTTGCTCTCTCTTTGAATGGTTACATTCACCACCTTGATGTGGCTACCGGGAACATCCTTGGGAAATGGAGCATTCGCAGCAACCACCGCCCATGGTTCATCGCCCTGGCAAGTGATAGCACATACATTGCAGCTTCTGCAGGGCCATCCGTATCATTCTGGGATGCAGCAATGTATGAACAGATTGGGTCTCCTATCAAGCATACTGATGATATCGAGGCCATGGCCGTATCGGCAAACCACGACATGGTGACAAGTGCGGGCAAGATCATCACCGTGCGGAATCTGCGTGACATTCTCCCTGCCCACTACTGCGACAACGTGGGTGTTTTTTTTTGCCATGTGGAGTTGTCATCGTCCTCATAGAACCCCAAAAGACTGCCCGAAATCTCCAAAGTGACCTCATGGACCTCCGGCGTCGTTACAAGGCACAGTCGCGTAAGCTCCGCCAAATCAAGGCTCTCAAAGCTGAACTAGATCGCTTGAAGCAATCAGTTGCTATTAAATCGGACAAACGTGCCGAGCTGAGCCGAAGACTTGCTAGGGTCCCTGATCAATCGAGGGAACTTACCTACACACGTAACGAGTTCAGATGGTCTAAGGCACGAACGAACGATGTCCATCGATGGTACAGCAACCAGCTCAAGCATATCGCCCCGACTATCGCAGCTAATCAACTCGAATTGCCTGCAATTCATCACTTCATCACGTACTCGGATGTGGATATCGAGCCTAAAATTATTCACACCCTCGAAAAGCTCAACACATTGACTCACCTGACCTCAACACTCATGGCTGTGTCTCTACTCAGAAATGTCCAAAATCCCAATTCTGATCCATTGGTAGTGCGACGGGCTTCTGAGCGCATTGCTCAGCCCTTGGTGGATTGCTTACTACGAACACCGTCGCATGATGGCGGGGCTTTTTACCTCGCAATTGCCTTCCGAGCCTACCTCGTCTCTTCCTTGTCACGTATCATTTCCTCGTGGTCGATGGCGAAAGGTTACATCGGTGGCATACTCAAGCATGTTCAGAATTCAGGCAAGCAGTCTAACGTATCTTCAGGTGACATGCTAATGGTAACCACTAGAACCGCAAACCTTTACTGCTCATTGGCAATCCCTTACCTATGCGCACATACCCGTCCCAGCTAGCGACGCTCGCAACCTTGTCGCAGATGCCATTCAAGGGCTTTCGGATATTGCCTTGGCAGCTGGTTGTCACGTGGAGCAGTGCAGGATCTCGGATCGGTTCCAAGGTAAAATATCAGACATTATGTTGACCACCGAGCAACTTGCACGATCAATTTGGGAAGTGAAGGCGGCTGACTTCAGACTTGTGGTTGGCCGTCTCGGTCAAACATTTGACGGGACTTTGATGGAACTGGATTGTCGTAACGGTCGGGTGCAGCTCGGTAGAGCAGCCCGGAAAGTCTTGTGCACGACTCATTTGGGATTGGTTAAGGAAGTTTTTTCGGAGTCGCCAGATCCGGGGCGCAGGCACGCGTCGACGGTGGTCAAGGCAAAGGTTTTTCTCGAGTCTTCGTTACTTAACAAGAGAGTGACTTCTTGACCATCAACATGCCTCTTATACAACTTCTGATACCTGTAAGCGGACCACGCACTCCGGACCTCTACTTTATCTGAACTACCTGTCACCATCGGAGTCGTAGCGATCACGTCCTATATGGGGCCGTGATTCAATATACTAATACATTCCTGGCAGATTGGGTGTTGGAACGTTGACGACCCGGTCCTTCAGAGTTCAAAGTCAGATGCATGTGTAGCAGTAGCGCCGAAACCAGGCATATACTCAGACCACCATTGAGGTGGATAGGAACAGAGTCACGAGGACATCCCTGAACTGGTCATCCCAGGAGTCCAGATTTGGGAAAGTAGCTGGGTTTCTGCAACAGTAGTATGCCATAAGCAGTTGGAGGAGAAGGTATCGCTGTCATCGTCGCGCTGCCTGCCGCCCACATGAACATATTATTCGAGTCGGAATTTAGCCTCATCTGCTAAAGACCTCTTGTACAACCTTGGCATCATTGGTTGGTCAGCTCAGCGTGGATTGTTGAAACCAAGCGTGGCTGGAGCAAGAGAATGTCGTTCTGAATGCGAGGCAGCAAATCAAGTGGGTAATGAGAACAAGAGGGGAGGAGCAGGGTGGGCCGAGACTGTACGAGGTAAAGAGCTCGTCGAGACCAATTCCAAGATTACGTAACTGAGGTGTGATCGGCGGGCTGACTAATTGTTTCCCAGTGTATGTTGCCAATGTCAAGGCCTTGGACTCAGACATATCAGCAAATCACGAGATGGTGTCAAGCACGGGCGACACTGTCACGCTCCGGAATGTTTCTCATTGCGACTCAAAAGACCTCCAGAAATCTCCAAGCCGACCTCACTGACCTTCGGCGTCGCTATGAGCTCGGACAGCAACCGAGTCCAGACTAGGTTCCATGAAAATCCATGCTCCTGAGTTAAAGCGGAGCTGAACAAATTGGTCATCAAGCCGGGATGCCGGTGGTAACATCAGAGCTTGGCATCAAACCGTTGTCGTTGCCACCTATACTATGCCCCCCAGACGCACAGGTCGAAGCTCGCCCCAAGAATCTAGCTCAAAGGCAAAGAAGGGCAAAGAGAAGGCCGTTGAGGGCTCCACAGATGCCTCTGGCACTGACGATAGCCACCCAGGCGGTGGCAAACCTGGACAGTCCACCCACTGGAGTCTCTCGGACGAGAGATTCCTCCTCAATTTTATTGAGACAAAGAAGGTGGACATGGTCGAAGGATCCACTTTCAAGTCGCCGATCTGGAATGAACTGATCAGCAAGTTCCCTGCACCTT
>JBBPMZ010000296.1:0-16667 GCA_038090575.1 Tylopilus cf. pernanus | reverse complement strand
GGAGCATCCTCTCGACATGGAGCAAATCCTTACTGAGGACGGGGAACCCATGTTGAATCCAGGTCGGCTTCTTGCTCTTTTCTGTCGACGTTTCGTTGACATTTTCTGCTGATAACAATAGACGTTCGGTTGCTGGTATCGTGAATAGGCCATTCTAAGCGAGAGGATGTCGACGTATCAAGACAGGTGATTTTGCCTGGGGAAGCTGCGAAGAGTTGTTGGCTATCTTTGGACCAGGCAAGTGGAGTGATTGGTGTGTAGCTGGCGGCGACTGGAATTTCAAATAGCTTGTCTCCAGAGGTGGTATTATAGACGCCAACAAACAGAGAGGTATGTGTAGCTGTAGCAATCCGACATCCATCCGGAGAAAATTTGACACCAACCACTTTGTTCAGGTGTCGCAATGGAGAAACAAGTCTGTTTCCGGAAGTGATGTCAAAGATTCGGGCGTAGTTGTCTTCTGACCCGGAGGCGAACCGCGAAGAGTCACTTGATACGTCAAGCGCACAAATGGCTTTCGTATGTTCCGCAATTTCGATGGCTATTTTTCGGGTGACCGTGTTCCAAACGGTGACCTTGTTCCCAGATCCACCGCTGACTATCCATCGGCCATCGGCTGACACAGCTACAGCATGGATCCGCTCGCTCGCTTTCATCGTCAACGGACCAACCTCTACTCCATTACTAGCGTTCCATCGACGCAGAAAACCCGAATTATCAGCAGTCACGAAGTACGTGCTGTGTGGCTCAAAGTTGAGGCTAGTCGTGATATGGGGGCTCGCAATCTCGATGGTCTTGGTATCATCTGAATCGGGAACAAAATTATCAGTACTCTGCCTTTCACCAAGTGACCATCTGACGACAGTTACACGCACCCATCATAACCCCTAGCACACCAAAGTGACAACTTGCTAAAAGGCATGTGTACAATGAGTCCGAATCTTCTCCCACGCACAGACTTTCCACCACGTGTAGGATGATCGTCGAATCTCAAGAATGGAAATGATAGCCACTATTTTAATCGGCGCTAGAGGTCCATGCATGCCACTCTGAGTCCCTTCGCGGCATTCTCCCTGTGGCCTCGTCCCAGGCTAACCCCGCCTTCTGTGCGTCGGCATCAACGGTTGTCGCCCCTCCATAATTACCCCCACCTTATCATACGCGATGATTCGCGTCGTTGTCGCTATCATGTAGTATTACCATTCCTCCACTGACGCCCTCCCACCCGACAACCACAGCGATGCGATAACTGTGATACCATCGTCATCATGTCGTTGTTGTTGCCGCTGTCTTGCCGTCTCGTCACCCTTCTTCTACTGCCACCCTCAGGCTCTCCCCTCGTCTCACGCGACAACAACGACGCGACGACAATATGATTATTGTGTCATCATCATTGTCCCAACCACGACCTTGTCGCGCCATCTTTGCCTTTCCTTGTCTCTCTTTCTCCCTCTCATCCTTCCCTTCCCTTTCATGCTCGTCTAGAGTTCCGGTAATGATGGCACGGTATTCATCGCAACATGTCACCCTTCGCTTCCCTTGTCCTTTTTGCTCGCAAGGACAAGGTTATCGCGTTGCCATCGTTGCCGTCGTTACTGTTGATGACAGGCAAAGGTATGTGGAGGTGAGGATAGGACAAAGGGGTGGTGGCACAAAGTGACGGTGTTGAAGTGAGGTCCAGGAGGGGAGAGAAAGGTAGGTGAAGCGGCAAGCGGAGGAAGTACTAGGCGAGGCGTAGGAGGGCGAGGGTTGCAGTACGACATGTCATGGCCGCTTCGTTCCAACCTCATCCCACGTGTCTCTGTCTCATCGTTTTCCCAGTGCATGTCATGGTGGAGATAAATTTGAAGCTGGTAGAATGGTGCAATGAGTTGAAAGAGGCAACGGTGCAACGTCGCGATGAGGTATCGTCATAGGGAAAAGCCTGAGGACACCAAGGGTGAGCATTGTTGTCATGTACGTTGCGAATTCACAGGCTCTTAGCCTCGGTCTCCTGTTACACACAGTGTGAATTGAATTTCTCCTTGCCATCTTGGTCAATTTCTTCACCAACAGCTGACCTTATTCAAGGTCTCTGCTATCATATATGACTGGGTTGTATTAGTGAAGTGTTATTACAGGTGCGAAACGACGTCATGTCTGAGAATCATCGCAACCATGAACAGAATAGGGTAGCTACAGTGTAGAGTTGGGGATTCGAGAGTTTATCATATGGTCATGTGATTATGGTCCCCCGAGGGCACATAAGCATCGTGACTTTGTTATTTTCGGCGGTTGACTCGGAATCCTCAAGCCACGAAGGAATATCGGAAGGGAGTGACGTGGGTCGTGGTTTGTGCCATTTGAGACCATGGAGAAACCCGCGACAGGCAGAACTGACGGTACTGATATTAAAAGGGGGATGGATGATATCGAACATGATCAAGTGTTCAATATTGAGATGATCCGAGACAATGAGTTTGGCGTGGAAATCCTTTTCTTTAGTAATGACTCGCATAGACTTGTAGTACATGCGCCGAAAGTCATCGAGAAGTTCAAGGCCTATGGTCGGGTATACGCCAAGAATGAATAGTCGGATGGGGGCAAGGATTTTTAGGAAGGAATCAGAGCGATAAATCAACGAGAGCCTACAGAGGATGTCTGTGATGTGCGATATTCGATGTGAAGGAAGCGACTCGGATGAGAATAGCCTGCGGCCCGGGGTCAGGTTATCTTGGTTAACCCCTTGCGGGAAGAATGCAACAACCCAAAGTACACGCACAGCATCTTCACCCAGCCCTTTGATTGATGGAGATTCCAGGGACAACCTAATCACGGATCCGAGGTTGTGCTTGTCGTCTCCTGTCTGAAGTATTTCCCCCCACTGTGACTTCCACCTATTCAACATATCTCTTCCGGACCAACGGTTCTCTCTCGCCGTGTGCGCTAAGATGGAAATGGATAGCGGGTGGCAATCAACCGTGTCCAATAGTCCATCAATCCTGTCATTGCTGATTTGTCCGTGGTAAATGGACCTAAAGTATAGCCGCGCTGGTCCTTTCTTGAGTGTGGGAACATCGAATTGGACCCATGGTACCTCTCTTGCATTGGAGCTTGTTCTGGAAGTCAGCATGACCGTGACACCAGGAGTGTTGGCAATTTGTGAAATAAAGTTTGATATTTGCATTGCCTCACTCTGGTCAACCGCGTCCTCGAAGCTCTCCGCATTATCAAGGACGAGAAGCACCTGAGATAAACCAAGGTTTGTCTTGATCTGGCGCTCGCTCACGGCTAACCTCGATAGACCAAGCACTTTGGCTATACAGTCTATGAATGAGGTAACGTTCACCACCGTCTTCGGATTCATCCCCGCGTAGGTCACAAAGAACCGGCGTCTGTAGTGCTCGATGATCTCTTTGTCGTTCATCAGTGCTATCGCTAAGGTGCTCTTTCCGATCCCTCCCGGACCGATCAAAGCAACGTGTTTATCGTGAAGTAACGCAACCTTCACTTTGTGAAGTAAATCTTCGTGACCAAAGAACACGGCCGGAAACGGCGGGGGAGGTTCTGGTACCAAACTAAAGTTTAATTGGTCAGTAGTCCGAAGTACGAGCAGTCATTCTTACTCGTGGATGCTGGGTTGCTGAAATAGCTCATATATTTTTTCCAGGGGAATAACAGAAACAATGTTTAAATTTTCCTGTTGAAATTATCAGTGATATAGCCTCAAGGATCCGTTTCAGATCATAAACTTGAACATACACTAAATGACTTTAAAATTCTGTCCAATTCAGTAGTCCATGCAATAATTTCTTTTGCATCGACACTAGTACTGGTACGAAATGGGCTCCGGCTGCCGCTCCACGTGGGTCCGGGTTCCAATGTGCCTTTGACTCTGGATCGGAAACTACCAATCGATCTGTTTTGATCGACATGAACCAAGTCACTGCAGCGACACGAACACAAGGTACGTACAACTGAAGAATGTCTAACGCATTCCAACATGGTTCACTCATCCAGCCCATCGAAGCCCCCTTAGTGGCGAGTGCCAAAGTCGCGCAAATATTTCTACAGCTGTGAATAAGGGTGCTCAAACTATCATTGGTCTCGGTGTGCTCCTATGATAAGAATCAGTGACCTCTATTTTAGGCAAAGGGTAAACGATGTAAGACAAACCTGCAAGAGCGAAAGTATCGAAGCAATATCCCTCAGAGTTGTCTTTGCTGAGTCGATTAAAACCAAGTCAGCAATCTTGTAAACGACCCGGATTGTGGTTTCCAATATATTCTCTACTCTTTCCTCGGGCTCCTGGTGTGTTTGTTCTGAACGAGTCACTGATTTGAGATTCTTTCGTGAGTTGGACAACAAAGGCAGAGACAGGCAGCAGACCATTCTCGTAAATATTAGTGACGTTGTACTGATCCCTATGAACCCCATTAAAATTACCCCGGATCTTGGCGGTTGTGTTGTTGCCATTCTGCTCGAGAGACATTATCAGTCCGTCCAAGGACCTGTACACGGGGTTTCAGCACAGTGCAATTACAGTATGCCTAGGCTTGAAGCGCCGCTCACCGTTGCTGGGCTGGATTAACGGATGCGGTTGGTTGTTACAGAGGCTTGTTGTACAAAGTGAACGAAGAAAAATATGGACAGCAGCCTAGGGTTGAATTAATGATTAATGAACGCCAGGCAAATTGCAATTGTGCAGAAGGGAAACGGATACGTAAGGGATGATAGGAACGGGTGAATAAAAGCCATGTCCAAATTTATCACGGTGTCTTACGTGATTGTACCAGACGTGCATGATCCTGCTCATTCTTTCATCGCAGCCACGGATAATGCAATGGTGTGATAATCTTGCAATATGACCGATAGGGATGTCTCGAACCCTACGACAGTGTACTAGCATTAGTGTCTGGATCATGACAGCTCGGAAACTGTCACTCCACCTTTTGGTAAGTGATCTTCTGGCAATAGTTAAACGTACCTATCATAATCCTCATTCCCTGTTTCTTCTATGCTAAATGTCAACCAATTTTACTAGGATGGATATAAAAAGGTCTGTATTCTGGAAAAGCTATGGTGGCTCTTTCCCGAGCCTCTTCAGGTGTTGGAGTGCAAACTTGCATCGGATGATGCGGAGTTAGTCGGAGCAGAATACTTCTCAGATGCATCCTTAGATGTGACTGTGAGGCAAGTAAGTCACATGCTCTACATGAGATTCAGGGTCTGGTCCCAGGTTTGCCCGCGGGGCCATTCCTTAGGTTCTATTACAGAGATGATTCTACACGTGTCATAGGTCCGTCCATGCGTGGGAGGCTCGAAGCTCTGCAAGATACCTTATCTGAGGCATCCATCAACGTCCGAGAGAACAACTGAGCCTGTCGATAAAGCTATGAGTGCGTACAGGTTATTACTTGGAACGCAAAGCTTGACAACCCACTATGGTCCAGGTCCCAAGGTAGTAAAAATCACAAGTCAAAAAAATTTGACGTGTGTCGCCTTCAGACCGGATGGCATTCTTGTGGGTGCGGACAATTCTGGCACTATCCACCAATGGCGAGTCGAGGACGAAGTAGAGGTCAATCAATCGGCGATGAAAACCAAGGGGACTGTTTACGCTGCCGTTGTCTCTCCAGACGGTCAATGGATAGTAACCAGTGGTTCAGGGAGCTCCGTCGTTGTCTGGAGTACTCTCACTCAGCAGCGAGTACTGGAGGTTACGGACCACGACACGCAAGCGAGTTATGTTTGTGCACTCGACGTGTCAAGCGACTCTAGGCTGTTTGCCTCTGGATCCCATGACAAAACTGTTCGGATTTTTGACATCATTTCTGGCGCTAGACTTCTCACTCCTCTTTGCCATGATGCTAGTGTCATTGATGTTCGATTTTCTCCTGACACAAGCCGAATCGCTACAGCCACACACAAACATCCGTCTGTTGGTGTCTATAACACTTATTCGGGAGACAAACTTTTCGAGATCTCGGTGCGCACCAGGCGGGTGGATATCACCCCACTTGCTTGGTCGGCTGATGGACAACAACTTTTCGCTGCTTCATCGGGAAAGATTACCTGTCTTGACACTTCTTCTTCCTCTGTCTCAGAGTGGCCCATTCATGACAGCAAAAGCCGACAAGTGTCTATCGTAGTCAGTGACAAATTCATTGCATGCTCTGCTGGTTCATCGGTCTCATTTTGGAATCCATCTTCCCACGAAGAGATATGCCGTATCAGCCACGCACCCGCTACCAGTACCTGCATTGCTATGTCTCATGATGGGAGGCACCTTGCACTTGGACATGACGCAGGGATTATAGTTTACACGCTACAGGAACTTCTACCCAGTGAACGTCACTTTCATGCACCCGATCCGCGCTTTGTTTCTACGCTTCCACTCATGCGAGTGAGCGAGTCCGTGCTCCAGTCTTTCGCAGCAGGCAATCCGATAGCAACAGAATCGATGTTGTCGGATGAGATCATGGGGTCGTCAAATCCGAGCAAAGAAATCCTTGCGATTAGGGCATTCATACGAGCACAGTTAGGAGAATGGAAAACCGCAACCGAGGACGCTGAGATGGTAATATTTCATCACCATTTTGGTGTCACAGTCCGCTTACCTTGATTGCGTAAAGTCCCTCAAGGTTCAGCGATCGCCCATCGGGCAGACAGCCAAGTGCGTGGGACTCGCAGGTGGAGGACAAGAAGAAGCTGCGCTACGAGAGTTCGACTTGACATTTCACTGTTGTGATCCCAATGACATTGAGCTTCTCTTGGTCATCAAGGTGTGTGTGCAGCATACTTTATAACCAACGCACTGAAATTATATTTTGTATAGTCCATCCTCGCGTTTGTATGCAATAAACGCGAAGAAGCAATATCACGCCTTCGTAGCTTGATTGACGCTGTTGTTGGTGAGACTTCACGAGGTTACTACCTTCAAGTGTGTACACTCTGTAGATCCAGCGCAATATGCTATTTCTGATACTCTCAATAGGTCCTTGGGAATATGTACCTGAGGCAAGGGGACTATGAAGATGCTGTTCAAATACTTCGCCTCGTAAAGACACTGTCCACCCCAAATGAACGAGGCCCCTTAATGACGATACATATTGTAAGTCTTCCCTTACTGATACAGTATTACCAACACTCAGTTTCTTCAAAGATATTCGGTTGGAGTTTTCAAAACACCTATTCTGTCGCATGGCAGCGCCTTTGTGAGACACTGTATATCTCTAGATCCATAAAAGAGGTCGGAGAGACTCTTGAAAGGATGGTTGCTCCATTACCCGAGGACGAAAGAGAAGCTGTCCATGGTCACATCCTACAAGAGATTATAAGGCGTTCGGGCGAGGTGACGCTCCTTGCATGGACTGGCAAGTCTTCCAATCGCAACAGCTGCCTTCCTAACTCCCCAGCCGTTTATGGTCAAACCACACTTGTTCTTCCATCTTTGGGGGCTGAGGAATTGGGAAGGCGAACCACCGAGCTACGGACTGTCTTTTCCGCTGTTGATGCCGTGGCTACGTACAGGTGTATTACCCGCTTGCAACCAGCACGCTTTACCCACTTCTGTCTGCTCCTGCCATGTATCGTGTTCCGCGTGAAAGGGCTCCGGAGGGTGCAAGGTGACGTCTATCGTGTGGAGACCACTACACTTGGAGACGTCGAGTTCACAACGACAGACTCACTCCCGCTGAATGAAGCACGAAAATTCGTCCTCGTGAACCCATGGTTGCATCTCCTGCGCGACGAATGCGGCTGCACAACATGGGGAGGAGATGATTCAGAGGACACGGAATCAAACTCGGATGATGAGAATGCTACGGAAGCTGATGACGGGTTAGCACATGCCTCATTAATGATTGAGGAAGCCCCAGCCACTAGCACCCCCTCTAAAACGGATGAATATGCACGCGCCCTAGAGTTGATCGCACGTTTGGGACAGCCTTTCAGCGTGTTGTTACTCTTGAAGCAGCCAGGGGGTGCATACAAGCGGGTCGCTGCTGATTGTGAAATCTCGGTCTGCGGGATGGGAAATAACGTCCCAATGAATATACACGTGGAGGTATTGGAAGTATTGTAGTAATTCCTATGATTCAACCTCGTTCGAGTCCTACTTCATGTATTCCAACACTGTGGTTACGTTTTCAGCTTTTGTTTTGCTGGCTCTCTTTTGTCGCACTGTCACTCAACCCGGTAGTTACGGACCCCAGCTTACTTGCTTAATTTGTGCTTGGACTATGGAAAAATGTCATGACAGACATCAAATTCTGCAGTGTACACACACTGGCAAAATCACGAGTAGAGAATTTAATTTGTATCGCCTTCGAGCCAGACGGTGCTCCTGTAGGTGCGGAAGAAGAATCTGGTACCATCCGTCGGTCGGTTGATTGACCATACAAGTTCTAGTGTTGTTCGGGCCCGGCTCGGCCTGGTAAGCCTGTAATAGTTGCCTTCCCAACTCCCCAGTTATTTATGGTCAAACCATACTTACTGTTCCATCTCTTGGGGGCGAGGAACTGGGAAGACGAACAACGGAGCTACGGGCGACCTTTCCTCTCGTTGACGCTGTGGCGACTTACAGTCGCATTGTCCACACACAGCCGCCGCGGTTCGTCTACTTTCGCCTGCTTCTACCATGCATCGTATTCCGTGTGAGGAAGCTCCGAAGTGTGCAAGGAAACATCTACCATGGCGAGACAGCTGCATTAGGGAATGTAAAATTTACAACGGCGGACCCACTCCTGCCAAAGGAAGCGCGACAGGGGCTCGTCTTCGTAAATCCATGGATCCACCTCCTTCGCGAGGCCCGCGAGGGCGCTATATGGCAAGGGGACAGTTCAGACTCAGATGCAGAATCAATCATGGATGAAGGGAGTGCGGCGGTGGCGGATGCTGAGTTGGTGTACTCTCCGATGATTGCCAGTGAGGAAGTCCGGCGGAACCACCTCAGACGGACATGTACACACGAGTCCTACAGTTGATCGCACGGTTGGGACAGCCTTTCAATGCGCTGTTGCTGTTGAAGCAGTCAGATGGAGCATACAAGCAAGTTGCTGCAGATGCTGAGATTGCTATTCACGGTATGGGAAATAACGTGCCGAGGTATATCCATGTGGAGGTATTGGAAGTAGTATAATACCTTTAGTTGGTTGATTTGACTTGATTTGTATTTGTTTGGCCCTGCAACTATAGCCTTCAGAAGTTGAATGTAGCAACTACTAGCAAGTGCAGCTAGAATCACCGCCTCGGACATGAGTGTGTACAAGTTTCGTGGATCTATCCCTCATTCTAGTCTTGACACATTACTACGATCTAGGTGCAACAGCAGTCAAGATTACGAATCAAACTGGGAATCTATGGAGTGTTACCTTCAGGCCAGATGGTGTCCTTATCGGTGGAGACCAATCTGGTGCTATTCGTGAATGGAATGTCGAAGACGGACTCGAAGTCAGTGGCTCTGCGATGCACTCTGATAGAGCCGTCTACGTTGCCATTGTGTCGGCGGATGGTCAATGGATAGTGACCAGTGGTGTAGGACGCTCCGTCGTTGTCTGGAATGCGGCCACTCACCAACGAGCAATCGAGGTCCAGGATCACGGGGATAGTTTTGTCTGCGCAGTAGACATCTCAAGTGACTCCAAGCGATTTGCCTCTGGATCGCATGACCAGACTGTTCGGATTTTCGACATCACCTCCGGCGCGAGACTTGTTCCTCCTCTACATCACCTGCAAGCGGTGGCTGGCGTAAAGTTTGCTCCAGACCCAAGTCGAATTGCTACAATAACACAAAACCATCCATCTTTGGTGGTCTATAACACTTATTCCGGAGACAAGCTATTCGAATTTCCGGTCACTGCCCAGTGGGCACCTATCACTCCTCTAGTCTGGTCCTCTGATAGCCAGCAGCTCTTCGCGGCTGCACAAGGCAAGATCTCCTGCATTGAAGTATCTACATCTTCTCGCTCAGAGTGGCCCATTCACGACAGCAACAGTCAGCAAGTGTCTATCGCAACGAATGGCAAATTCATTGCGTGTTCTGCTGGTTCTTCTGTCACCTTTTGGGATCTTTCTTCGCACGAACAAATAGGCCAGATCGGCAATCGCGACGAACCAGTTACTTGTATCGCTATCTCTTTTGATGGGAGGTACCTTGCGTGCGGAGATCGCACAGGGATCATAGTTCACAAGATCGAGGAATTGCTTCCTGAACGCTACTTCACGCTGGGTATTTCCCGTCTTCCACTCATGGAAGTGACTGAGACAGTAATGAAATCGTGGATACCTGGCAAGCCAGCTGAGACTGAGTCAATATTGTCGGAAAAGATCAAAAGTTGTTCCAATCCGAGCCATTACGTCTATGCGGCCAGGGCACTTATGCGAGCACATTTAAGAGAATGGGAAACCGCACTTAAGGACGCTGAAATGGTAACATCGCACTCTCCACCATAAATTTCTCATGTTTACGTCCACTCAAAGTCTCTGAAGATCAAACTGTCACCTATTGGCCACATCGCAAGGTCTGTTGCCCTCGCCGGTGGTGACCGACAAGAAGTTGCAGTGGATGATTTTGACCTGGTGTTTCGTGACTGCGATCTAGGTGATAACAAGCTTCTTCTGGTGATCAAGGTGTGCATCTATCATAGTCCCTGCGAACAAGATAAAAACTTATTTTTTCAAGTCTATTCTCATGTTCACGTGCGACAAGCACGAACAGGCGATATCACGACTCTGTAGCCTGATCGCTGGTGATGATGAGGCGACCAGAGGTTTCTGCTCCCAGGTAAGTACACTATATGACACAAGGAAAACCGCATTGATATTCTTGGTAGATTCTAGGCAATATGTACTTGAAGCGAGGAGAGTATAAAAGTGCGGTTCAAGCTCTCGACTTTGTGAAGAATCCTTTTACCACTGAAGAGCGCGGCCCTCTAATGACAATATCTATCGTGAGTATTGCTTCAACATTCCTCTATCATGTATATCAATTTGATGCGAAGATATTCAACTGGGACTTTGAAAACCTCAAGTCCATCGCATGGGAGCGCCTCTGTGATGCCTTGTATACCTCTGGATCCATAAAGGAACTTGGAGAGGCTCTTTGTAACTTGGTTAACCACTCAAACGAGGAGGAAAAGGAAACTGTGCATGGTCACATTCTACAAGAGATTATAACGCGTTCATGCGAAGTGACGCTACTTGCATGGACTGGAAAATCGTCCTCCCGCAATAGCTGCCTTCCCAGTACCCCAACCGTTTACGATCAAGCTCAGTGTACTCTCATGGGCTTTGAAGGAGACGAGCTAGAGAAGCGAATAAGCGAGTTACGAAGTGTCATCCCCGTCGCCGAAGCTCTGGTGACATATAGCTGGATTACACGCTCTCAACCGGTCCGGTTCACCCACTTTCGTCTGCACTTACCATGCATCGTGTTCCGCGTGAAAAAGCTCCAAAGGCTCCAAGGGGACGTCTATCATGCAGAGACTGCAGCACTTGGAAACGTACAGTTCACAACCGGAGACTCGTTTCCCCTCAAGGAAGCGCGGAAACTCGTTCTCGTGAACCCGTGGATTCATGTTCTTCGCGAGGCCTGCGGTACTGATAGGTGGGGTGGGGACAATTCAGACTCAGATGTCGAATCGAACACGGATTCGGATGCGGATACCCGTGTGGAACTTGAAGGGTATACTGAATTGGTGCATACCCCGATGATCGAGGAAGCCCAAGCCACCCTTGCCGACGTAGACCCACACACGCAGGCTCTGCGCTTGATCGCGTACCTAGGACAATCTTTCAGCGCACTGTTGCTCTTGAAACAGTCGGATGGCGCGTACAGGCGGGTCGCTGCAGACCATGAGATTGTTATCCCCGGGATGGGCAACAACGTTCCAAGGGACATCCGTGTTGAAGTTTTGGAAGTAGTTTGATACCTTTGGTTTGTCGGCTTCTTTTCTATGCACCTTTGTTTGTTTATTCCGTTACTCGGCACCTATGCCAGGCTCGGAGTACTATTTAATTAGTTGTTTTCATGTTCCTATGTCGACTTCAATACATAAATCAGTCCATAGTGCCTCCTATTGCAAAGCAGATCATCAGGGGTGTGATGTAGATAACCCTTATTTTCAGCTACATTCAATGTCCCAAGCTGCAGGGAATCATATCATGGTTGCATACGTGTCTTGATTGCCATCTGTTTCTCAGAAGAGTTGAGGAAGAAGCACCAAGAAGAGCTCGCAGAGCTTAGGAAGCTGTTGAAACAGGCTATACAGGATTAGAAACTGACAGCTGAGCCGGAGCTAGAGGAAGAGATATTGGAGGAAAAGCAAATGCGTACTGAAGAGAATCAGAATTGATTGGCGAGAACTATGCCGAAGCTACACGAGCAACAGGAGACCGTTGAGGTAACAACGGAACTGCGAACTACAATCACAGAGGAGTGGGGGTGAGAAAGGCATGGAATCCAGGGCCTAATAGGATGAAAAAACTGGAGAGCTCGCGCACCTGAACAAGGGAGTGGAGCGTTGCACCAAACTTAGAGGCTTCCGGCAACCCCTTGGATTTGGATCAAGTTGCTCGGATGACTAGACTGGTGACCAACACACCTGAAGGGGGCTGTAGTCACAGGAGGGCCGGTCGATAACGGAGCGAAAGGGTAAACAGATTAGACTGGGAATCAACCTCATACATACACTATTTGGCCTGAAGTTGTCACAACCCATGCACGCTGCATTTGGGAGTCGCCGTTAGTCGACATCATGCATCAGGGCCGAGTGACACTGTCCAACCTGCCCAATTGTAATATTTAATGTTCTGTACGGTAGATGGATGATCCGATAATCGTACTTAGGCTTCGTATCAGTGCTTCTAATGAGTAACGACAGGTTGCGGAAGATTTTTTCCTACCATATTTGAGAACCTTTGGCATAAACCTGAACATCTTCATGATTATAATGACGTAACAAGCACTGTCTCTACTCAGTGGCCGTAGAAAACTAACATTGACTTCGATAAGCTCTAGGCTCTTTGGATCTTGGGACCCGGTGCGGGGGGCTCAAGATAGCCACGTGTCCTCCTTTCATGGAATCGAAACCAAACGTTTGCTTTGGTCAGTGACCTTCCCAACCGGTGGAATGTGAGGTGCATACCATTTGATCAAGACGAGCTCGTCCAGCTCCACTCCCCTCATATATTTCCACTTGTGTGGCTCGTACGCCTGACACCATAAGCCACTCCCTCCTGATCTAGGTAAATGACCGCCATGGGCATCGAGTCCCCCTTCACGTCTATCCTCTGAAGTCGCAGAGCGCCAGTGGCCGGTCAAGCGCCGCACTCGTGATAGGGCACCGCAGACCAACACTTTGAAAAAAAAAACCTTTCAGCAATGCATGTTCGTCGGAGGAGGAAAGGTGGCAGTGAATGCAGGCAACAGAAGACGCGGTGACCCGGTCCGCGTGTATGAGCGTCACCAATCGACGTGTTTGGGGACTGCAGATGTCCATCCGGTGGATGGCTGAGGATAGATACAAGAGGCGGTTGGACGCTCACTGGAGACTGATAAGACGGGGTAGCCTGAGGAACGACGCACTATAGTCAAAGACGATCACGTTGCTCTCTCCAGTGAGCTTCTTTGTCAACCAGTGCACTCATGGTAGTACTCCGCTTCGATCACGTCGTCGTCACAAAGATTGGTATGTTCGGAAGGCGCCTTTCCAAACTGCTGTCGAGCTTTTATTGACCTCTGAATCGCCAACGTTCTCGATGTCGACTACGTGGGGGATCTTCGACCCAGTCGCGAGGGTGTTGGCCAGTCTTACTGTTGACACTGATGTGATGGGAAAGCCAAGTGTCGTCCAGCTATATGGGGGAGGATAGAATTCTATGCGACCTCGTGACCTCGGAAGCATAGAATCGATATTTATGTAAATGCTTACCTTATTTGGACTGGAGGGCGGCACATTGTCTCAGATATCCCCCACCTCCTCAAAGAACAACCTATACTGTCAACGATACTATGAGTGCGTACGAATCCTATTTAATTACCACAAGTTGTGGAATCCGGTCAGAGTTTTGACCATTCACCACGGTAGACACAAGGACAATTGAACTTACGACCCAAAAGGACTTAATGTGTGTCGCCTTTAAGCCAGATGGTGTTGTTGTGGGCTCCGACGGATCTGGGGCCATCCGTCTATGGAAGGTCGAGGACGGAGTGGAGGTCAGTAGTTCTGCGATGAAATTCGACGGGACCGTCTACGCTGCCGTTGCATCGGCGGATGGCAAATGGATAGTGACAAGTGGTGCAGGGCGCTCTGTCGTCGTATGGAGTGCACTAACCTACCAGCGAGCCCTCGAGGTTACAGACCACGACGTACAGGCGAGTTTTGTCTGTGCACTTGACATATCCAGCGACTCCAAGTTGTTTGCCTCTGGATCCCATGATAAGACTGTCCGGATTTTCGACATCGCGTCTGGTACCAGACTTGTCGCTCCACTGTACCACAACGCTGGCGTCTTTGATGTTAGATTTTCTCCCGACGCAGGCCGAATTGCTACAGTCACACATAACCATTCATTCGCCCGTGTCTATAATACTCATTCTGGGGACCAGCTCTTCGAGATCCCAGTGGGAGACAGATATGCTAGCGCCATTCCGCTTGCTTGGTCGACTGACGGACAGCAACTTTTTGTCGCTTCGCGAGGCGAGATTGCCTGCCTCGATACATCTACGTCCTCTCGTTCAAAGTGGTCCATTCACGACAGTAGCAACTCGCAAGTGTCCATCGTAACCAGTGGCAAACTTATTGCGTGTTCTGCTGGTTTATCGGTCTCGTTTTGGGACCCCTCTTCTCGCGAAGAGATCAACCGCATTAACCACACCGCGCCCGTTACTTGCATTGCTATTTCTCGTGATGGGAGGCACCTCGCATTTGGATGTGCAACAGGAATTGCAATTCATAACCTACAAGGGGTTATACCCGAACGTTACCTCCAAACACCCGATGCAGACTCGAGTCTTAGGCTTCCACTCATGCGAGTGGGCGGGACAGTACTCCAATCGTTGATGGCAGGCAATCTGACAGCATCAGAAGCAATATTATCGGACGAGATCGTGGGTTCATCAAATTTAGGCCATGAAGTGCTTGCAATCAGGTCGCTCGTACGTGCACACTTAGGGGAATGGGAAACTGCAACTGAAGACGCTGAGATGGTAACGTTTCATTCCTTTCTTCAGTAACACCATGCTTACCTCGATCGTGCAAAGTCCCTCAAGATCAAGCAATCCCCTATTGGCCAGATAGCCAAGTCCATGGGACTCGCTGGCAGAGACCAAGAAGAAGCTGCGCTTGAAGAGTTCGACTTAGCGTTTCACAGCTGCGATCCAAACGATAATGGGCTTCTTTTGGTCATCAAGGTACGTACATAGTATATTCTGCGAAGGATTCAACTGAAGGCGTGCCTTGCAGTCCATCCTCGCTTTTGTATGCAACAAACGGAAAGAAGCCATATCACGCCTCCATGGCTTGATTAATGCAGTTGGCGAAGCGACAGAGGATTACTATTTTCAGGTCCGCGCACCATACAAACTCAGCGGGAAACGTCGGTTCTAATATCCTCATCAGGTTCTTGGGACTATGTATCTGAAACAAGGGAGCTATGAAGACGCCGTTCATACGCTTGACCTTGTGAAGGTTCCTTTTACCCCCGATGAGCAAAGCCCTTTGACGACGATATGTATTGTACGGTTTCCCTCGGCAGTGCGATATCATGTATGCTGATCACTTCAAAGATATTTAATTGGAGTTTCGAAAACCTCAAACTCATTGCATGGACACGCCTGTGTGAAGCACTGTATACCCCTAGATCCATAAAGAAGGTTGGAGAGACTCTTCAAAAGATAGTTTCCTTGTTACTTGAGGATGAAAGAGAAGCTACCCACGGCCATATCTTGCAGGAGATCATAACACATTCTGGAGAAGTGACCCTACTTGCGTGGACTGGCAAGTCGTCCAGCCGTAACAGCTGCCTTCCTAATTCTCCAGTTGTTTATGATAAAACCGCACTTGTACTTCCAGCTCTGGGAGATGAGGAATTGCAAAGGCGAACCGCGAAGCTGCAGACTAGCTTTCCCCTCGTTGATGCTGTGGCAACTTACAGTTGCATTACCCGCTTGCAACCGGTACGATTCACCAATTTCCGCCTGCACCTACCATGTATCGTGTTTCCGGTGAGAAAACTACAAAAAGAGCAAGAAAATGTCTATCGTGCAGAGACGGCTGCACTTGGGAGCGTAGAATTCAGAACTACAGACATTCTCCCGTTGAACGAAGCGCGGAAACTCGTCTTCGTCAATCCATGGATCCATCTTCTCCACGACGATCGTGGCTGTGTGACATGGGAAGGGGGAAGTTCGGACTCGAATTCAGAATCAAACACGGATGACTGGGATGCTACGGAGGCAGATACAAGGTTTGTGCACGCCCCGATGATTGAAGAGGCCCCGACCACCCCAAAATCGGACGTTTACACGCATTCCCTCGAATTAATCGCACGTTTGGGACAATCTTTCAGCGCTCTGCTGCTCTTGAGGCAGCCAGATGGCGCGTACCGGCGGGTCGCCGCCGATCATGAGATCTCTGTTCGCGGGATGGGAGATAACGTCGCGCTGAATATTCGTGTGGAGGTAT
>JBBPMZ010000295.1:0-16675 GCA_038090575.1 Tylopilus cf. pernanus | reverse complement strand
CATTCTTCAGCCACATAAACTTGGTGTGCATAAACATGTGTGATCAGCTAGTAATTGTGTGGCAAATCTAGACAAGAACTTGAGGACCCTGCAAGATCAACCTCATATTTGTTGCCTTTGTAAACCCAGAAGATATGTATCAACAAGTTATAAACTAATGTAATGCAGCGGCATGTGTTCTATATTGGAATGATATTCCTCAACTACTGCCATGTTTGCGTGATCGACAAGGCAACATAGCGTTATATGCGCATATAACCCACTTAGAAACCCACTTAGCATACTGCACCCGATTGCGGTCTTTTTCAGGTTTATAATTCAGTTACATTACACTGCGAATAAATTTGAGTTTCAGTGATGAGCTTAAATTTAATGTCCAGCTATAGCTTCTTGTCGTTAGATCGATCTAATTATCACTGCGATTATAACTCATTTCAAGTTGGCAGCCGTCGTGGTAACCCCTCATCGTGCGCCCAATGTTCTCCGATAACCACGATTGCAATTAGGCACACAGGAATGACCGCGCGACCATCGGCATCAGATCGTGCCGGTTTATACATAATATGTCATGTCTATCGTTGAGTGGTTCATTTTTCCATCCTACTGCTCCCCATGAAAAGCCTTACACTCATGTTCTTTTATACTTCCTTTTTTTTTCAGCTGGTTCTGGGCCTTTCTCCTAGTTTCCTGGCATGTCAGCTTCAGAAAGCTGCTGGAGAGTCAGCACTGACTGGATGTCCTGAAGGAACTCTGTATGTTTCACCCACTGACTCAACTGCGAATTTTAGCAGCGTGCAGGATGCCATTAACTCACTGTGAGTTTTACTATTGCATTATAAATGGCCTTGCAGCCTCTTGACGTGCAATAGTCCAGATGGGACAAATGGTATCATTCTTATAGGTGAAGGAAGGTACTACGAGATGATTAGTGTGACGCATTCTGGGCAACTCACGTTATTGGTGAGTCTACTCATACTCTTGTGCAAATAGCACCACGGACACTAAGGTACTGCTCAGGGTGAATTGGACCCCGCCACCGCCTCCGTTCGCGGGGGAAACGCGACCCAGCGCAATCTTGTGCATATCTGGAACAGTGAATACGCTGGCAGCTCAGGTCTGACAGATGAGGAGACTGCAACGCTCAGTATATTCCCTCGCCTTGGATCTATTGACTTCAAAGCTTACAATATCAACTTTGAAAATCTTGCGGTCAATCTATTTTTTGGATCCTGGAGGATTCCAACGTTGATACGCTTCTCGTAGGCGAACTACTCTATCGCTCCGGCACTTGTGACATCTATCACATATGCTAATGCATCGTTCTACGGGTGCGCTCTTGCAAGTTGGCAAGACACTTGGTATACGGGCTGGGCTGCCAATACATATGCCGTAGATAGCATCATATACGGTCAAACTGACTGTAAGTTTTTCGCTTTATCTTATTCTTCCCTTTTAACGATTCTGCCTAGATATCTTTGGATGTGGAACTGCGTATGGCACGTTTCATCGAGCCCACGATCATAACTAATCTTTATAGCTGGTTTCAATCTGTGACAATCGCTAATCGTGGCTGTGGAGGTGGTATCACAGCTTGGAGAGGAGACCCCGAGTCCAGTGGAAATGCTGGTGTGTATATTGCCGACTCCCGTATCATACGTGTAAGCCCCCCGTGTTGCCAACATGTTGGCCCGTTTTCTGATGTCTGATACTCGTCGAAGTCTCCAGATGCACTTCCGAGCACAGTAACGGACGGAAAATGCTACCTCGGTGACTAACATCATTCTCTGGAGGGAAATTGATTAACGCTTGGTTAGCGCGCCCGTGGAATGATTTCTCGAGAGCCATTTTTCTCCGGGACTATATGGACAGAAGCATTGCGCCCGCTGGGTTTATTTCCTGGGATCTGCAGTAAGCCATTCCAAATCCACTTGGTTCTTTTGTAACTGATCTCCATACGTGCACTAGACCTGACGTCGCACTACCCTCCTCAGTTTACTATGCAGAATATAACTCCACTGGCGAGTACTTGAAAAGTTGTGTGACTGCTTGCGCTGAACATGTCACATGGTGTACATAGGACCAGGAGGCAACACGACCGCTCGGGTTTCACAGGACCATATTTTGAGTGCTGATGAAGCACGCCAATTTGGACTTGAACATGTGTTCCATGGAAGACCATCATGGATTGACTTTAAATACCGACATCATTCTTTTTGAGATGCGAATTTAAGTTACACTAATCATAAATTATCTCAGAAAGGGTGCAGGTGCCCTGCTCAATTGTGATTTTTTGGTGATACTCATATATGTGCAGTAATTTGATGGTTGCGCATTTATGTCGCAGTTTCCCTTCGAAGTCGTGTTCAACAGACTCTACGCTGCCGAAAATGCCCGGAGCTGGCACAGACTATGTTCAAGCCACCAAGATGAACGAAAATGCCTTCTAGGGAGTTATATACAATAGCTCTCTTCTCAAATTCCTTAATTCGCGTCCCACGCTTTGCGCATATCATACGGCGACGGCGATCTTCCCAAGTGTTCCTCATTTGTGTCCCATTATATCGTATTGAGAATTTAAAAGCTCTCAAGGATCCGTCGGAACTTCCTGGAGGCTTGCTCACTTGTGATGGGAAAATAAATAATAGTTGTAACCATGTCTTCTGGAGACAATTGATAAATACATCGAAATTGGTAATAAATAACCTAGAGTGGCATCCAATGCCGAAAATCCCGAACCATGACCTGAAAACAGTACCAAAAGGAGAACCCTGCAGACTTAACCTGCACACATCCCGGTGTTGTCAAAGGTTAGTTCTAGTTTGCAAGGTTATGTTAATACTACACGGCGACTCCGAATGGGCGGTCACTTACAACACCAGCCTGAGTGTTTACGTCCGTGGCTTCTGCCAGTGCGAGTTGCTAGTTCATCTGGAACTTGGAAGGAGATAAGTAGTTGATCTTGCTATCATTGTAATCTCACGGATTCTCACCTTCCCTTGCATTCGGTGTGGCACGGGCCACGACAAGAACGGCACTTTCTCGGAGGCGGGCATTTACCCTCGCTGCAGAGCCGTTTTTCACACTTGCGCAAACAAGCTGTATACTTCTTGAAGCCCTCGGTCAACTTGCTGTCAGCATCGACATCTTCATCAGTTGTCTGGGGGTGCGAGATCGAGGCCAGACCGCCATTCAGGCCGCTTGCACCAGATCCCCCATCATCAACAGTGCTCTCAGCCAATCCAGAAGCCTCGGGGGACGGGACCGATAACGCGTTAGAGGCGAAGAGCGAGAGGGTGAGTAGAGGGAAGAGCAACATCTTGGACCGAGGATGTTTGAGTGAATGTTTGTGGGTTGTGAAGGTGCTTGTGTGAGATGCTCTGGGTTGCTCGTGCTTCCTTTATACTCCAGAGGAAGGGGTGGAGGCAGCCTTGTTGCGAAGAACCCAGCCTCCATTTTATTATACTTTCGTCGCAATATGATCATTTAAGTTCCACTACCGTTCATTCCCGGGCCTATCTCTCGCATTGCGGGACTGGCAAGGCCATCAAAGGTGCCAGGAAAGGGCTGAATAGAGAGACCATGAATTGTAATGGGTGAATCACTCCTGGTTGTAAGGACGAGCATGCACAGGTTAGCTCGCTACTAGCATGCGGTGGAATAGGCGAGACAGCCGACCCGTCAAACTATAGGAATAAAGGAACAATCACAAGGGCCAAAGTACATCAGTACACTAGGTACTATGACTGAGCAGCAACAAGGAGACGCACTAACAGTGGAGATGCTCCGAGCGTATGTTCCGATTGCCCTAATAGTACGATCCATGTAATACGGATGTGATAATCAAAGCTAATTGAATCTCTGCAGCTGCACTACAAAGCCGTACCTTGATCTGAGTGAGTTCGGCTCGCTGTTTCCCCTTGGAAAGAATGATGGCAGTATTAGAATGATTCGGAACCCGAGAACAGCATCAGTGGATCCGTTAACTAGTAGAGCCAGTGCTCCTACTGACAAAAGCAGAAAAGTTGGTTGACCATGATGGCCTGGAATCGTGGCGCTCTGAATTTACGGGGACTTGTCAGGTCCAATCAAATTGGCCATATAAACTCTGAGTCGTTAATTTAATGACGACAGGACACGCTGAAGATCAAGTGATTAACCTACTTCCATAGTAACAGCTGCTTACATTAATATATATAGCCAATCTCGAAAGAATACTCTTGACGCTTGTCTCGTACAATTTTCCAATCCATTCCGTCAGTTAGATCCTTTGGCTGCGAGCGATTCGCTAAGTAGGTCCCACCACTTACAATCCTCAACACCCAGACTCACTAGACAGAGAAGCCTGTCTTTGGGCGTCGCTCGGGTGTAGCATTATGCAGGGTGAAGTAGAAGATCCAATGACGAGCAAGTTGCGGGGCTGCCTACGCCTTGGTACACACACTATTGCAATGGTATGGAGTGGTGGTAACTGCGAGATACAAACAAGATAGTCTGAGACTTGACTGAGAGTACCAGTGTTGTGGATGGTGCGAAGAAAGAGCAGTGAAGCCTTGGAGTCTAAGAATGAGCGAGATCTTGCACCAGGACAGTGCGGTGGTGGGAGACAATAGAAAATTTGATCCAACTCTGCGATCACCCTCGCTTTTTGAAGGTAAAACATATCACGTCGACTAGCCTTCAAAGTCCCTAAGTCACTCGAACCAGTATGTCTCGTTGCTTGAAGTAGTGACCTGACCCTAGCGGTGCATGTCTATGTTTACCCTACACTTCAAGAGATTTCTTCTTTTCCTAGTGCTGATAAGCAAGACGTTGAGCAAGGATGGGCGTTGTTTGACTCACCTGTAGCCATGTTCACCTGATTCAGCGAACGAATCGAGCCACTGTTCCTTCACGGTATGGCGACAGATTTTTGCACATCGGCTTGACAGGGGAAACCATTCCTCAAGAGTTCGAACAATATCCTCGACTTTGTTTATGTATGTATGGGTATCATGTACCATTATCTGGTGGTTTGGAGTGGAGGAAGCGCGAGTTGGAAATTGACTACGAGCCTTGTCAATATACCTTCTTCAAATATCTTAACACGAGGGAACCAATTTAGTGACAATAGAGAGCAAAGGGAGACTTGCGATACATACACTTCCTTTCAACATGCCCCCTTTAGCTTCTTCGCCCATTCAACGTCCGTGATCAACCATTTGTTCCATTGCTCTGGGTTGCTGAAACACATAGCACTCGTCTTCAGAGAGATAAACGTAGAAGAGTGACCCGGACTCCCTGTCTGATTTGATGCCCTGAAGTAACATCATGAAGAAGAAACGGGATCGAAATGCGAGTGAATCAGACGTCGAACCAGCATGATGTGCTCCCTCCGCTGCGCGTCTGTCCAGGAATTGCTGTACCATGCACACTTCCCTCGGCCCTGAGTAACTTCAGTGCTTTAGTACATGCCCGTAGTTTGTTTCACGTTCATAGCACTATGGTCAATCAAAGAGCCCTGTCACAGTCAAGCTAGAGCGGCGATGCTGCGGAAAGTCTCAGTGGTGGTGGAGGGAAGTTGAATAATTTGCAGAGCTTACCCGACGGTGAAGGACGACAAAACGTTGGTGCGTGGCATCGAATCACCGAGCTCTCGGAACTTTCCGGTTCGAGGAAGCACGAAAACCCGGGAAACTTGCTCGATCCTTACACCCCTGGGACGATTGGACAAGTCCTTGAAACATTTGCTGTACATAACTACAAACATATTCCGCCTACTAATGTGGTTGAAACATAATTAACAACAAACTAATAAAATGTTATTAGTTTTGTCTGTAGGACTTAGGCGTGGGACTTAGGCAAAATAATATGTCTATATTTAGACAAAATAAGAGTTAAGCCTTTGTTGTGTGAACTAATTTGGAGACAATAGAAAATATGTTATTAAAATATGTACCTTGGTCATATTTCGAGCATGTTCATGAGTATGTAAGCCGAACATACCTGGAATGCATCGCCCTGATTGGCCAGTATCCGTTAACATAATTCAAAATATGTATTGTAATAGTTTCTTATATATTTTTCATAATATGTATGGTTAAAAAATGTGATGTAAACATAGGCACCAATACATATTTTAAGGTACATATTTTAAATCTATTGTTTACTATTTCATAAGAACATTTCACGGTATTTATTTTTGATATGTAGTACACTATGTTAAGATGAAATACTGAATGACCTAGGTGGAATATGTTTGTAGCTATGTACAAGCTATGTTACCAGGACTTAGCCAATCGCGCCAGGGGTGTTACAAAGTCGACACTTTCTGATAATTATAACGCGTACAAACGGACCTCCGACGACCCCGATGTTTCACCAGTTGAACGTACAAGTTTGCGTCACCCAGGATGCCACACTAGCGACACTCAAGTCTCAACAGTGTTGACTTGATTTCCAAATCCCAAGCGAATCTGCGTTGTAGCCAGTAAACTTGACTCAATAAAAAAATATGGTGGGCCCAACAGGCTAATAGCACAGTACGAAGAGTTCCACCTTCTACCCTTAAGTACATGTCACCCAACCAATCGATTTTCCAGACACGTTTGTAGTTAATCCATTGGAAAGAAGTCTTATCATACTCAAGAATTACCACTTTTTCCAAATCATCCGAGTTCTACTGTGCTGTAAGTGAGACTTTGCGAGAGCTAATTGAGCTGCTGATGACTATGTTCCCAGGCGCCGTGACCCACTCTCGAGGATAGCCGTGATCTGGAATCACGCGCTACTCCGTGAGGCTCGCTAATTCGTAGGATCGATCGTGAATGTATAACCCCACCATCAGTCCCTTCTAGTGGATTGGCTGCGTCTTGACATGTCATGCATGAGCCACTCGTCGCACTGTCGTCGGGCTGCTTCAAAAGCAGGCGATGAGATCTGCCCCTTCTAGCATTTCGAATGCACTCAGGGATTCCTTCTCGACCTTCGGCGCCTCTAAAGATGCCTGACGAGAGCCAGATAAGACCTGATATCCAAAGTAACAATATCGTCCTACCCAGAGATGAGGAACCCCATAGTTTCCGCAATGTGTAGGGGAACGGTGCTCAGGGGAGCTGGCCGTAGAAGGTGAGGCGAAGTTAGCCTGAGGCTCTGATATATGAGTCGGAGCTGGAGCGCAGTATTTCGACTACGATGCCTATGCGCTCATCCTTAGATCCGACGACTAGCATTCGGTAATTCGACGAAAGAAGGACGAGGGGCACTTACTGTGGTTAGTCCAAGTTCGCTTTAGATCTCGCACAAATGGTCGGTTTCCTCGTTGTCTGTAGGTATGGTCTTCTTCTGCGACTGATCGTAGTCAAAGCATGCAGAGGTTCGGCTTGACACGTTCAGCAGATGGAGGTTTCCAATAAAGTAATATTATTAGGTACTCGGATTCTCTGAGCCTTCAAGGTCAAAATTCTTCATAAAGTCCAGTTGAGCATCGAGATCGTGTGGAATTCCTCGATGCGCCTCAGGCTTACAGTTGCCTGCATCCGTCGGATACTTGATCGAATCGATCCATCGGATCCCCACAAATGTCATAATCTCTGTGCCAATATCATTACTAGTACTCTCGAGCTTCGAACGCCGTTGGGTCAATTCCACCCATTGGCGTCGGAAACGTTGCTGGATCTATCCGTCGGCGTCGGCAACCTGAACGCTTGCATGGGTTTGCGACTTAGCTCTAGGTCAGGACCGTGCGTGTACCGTCAACAGAGTGGTAGAAAGCCTTGGTTTCATTAATCACTCGTTTTCTCTCTGCGATTCACTATTATACCTCGTGCAATATCTTCTGATATATCATTCCGCCTGCTTAGTATCCTGCACCACACGCGGCTAGTGCCCTCTGGGAGCTCCCGTTGGCGTTGGGATGGTCGGGTTCTCCGTTTCCATCGGCATCTACTAACAGGCTCGCTACCAGCCGGAGAAGCACGATCCCGTCGGACAAATTACCACAAAGGCATCAGAATCAAGCTCTCACCAATGCTTAACGCCGCAGCCACGCTTCTTTGCGGCGGGTTGTGGAAGGAGATCAATAGATGAGCTCAGCCCTCCGCTCAGAGTGATCTGAATCACCCCCACTACTTGATTTTGTGGTGCTCTGGACGAATCAGATTACCTTGCATAGCAAGCTTCAGCTAACGTTGTTCGGCTCCTCATTAGCCAAGGTTGCCGCTTTCATGTCCAATTAGTGGACTTTGTTCGCAAGAACAGACTCATAAGGAGTACTTAATGTCAGTGCTCAAGCCTATCTTCTACTTCGCAGCATATTGCTCGTGACAGCACAGTTTCATTGATTTGCGAGGTGATTTCTCAGAGGAGATGACACCAGTATTCTGCCGCCATATGTTGTTGTTTTCTACTAGTTATGCGAGACCACCATGGTCATAGTACTATTCCTGCCAGCTGTAGGCAACGTGGGTTGGGAACTATACACTTTTATTGTAGTCAGACCTGGAATGTTAGTAGGGCTGCTTCAACGTCCTGACTTCCTTCAGTTGCTAACGTTTTCCTTTCGGATTTAGAAGTCAACTGCAGAGGAACCTGTCCCGCAGATATACTACTCTGACTTTCTTTTTTGACGATACATATCCTTCAAGTCTTATCTACGTTCATATTAATTGTTCCTCGTGAGCAATCCCTTCTGCTTTGTCACTCGCTTTACTTCTTCAGCTTTTGCAGGTGGCCTACTAGAGGTGCAACAAGGTACGTGCTTACCTTCGTTGTTTGATGATGGGACCGTGGACCAGTTTGGACCGTCACCGGACTCCAAACGTGCGCCGCGCCATCCTGATTTCTACTTGATCTGGGTGTATCCTAACTGCCCATGGCTCCTACGGCCGCCACTTGAGACGCTCCCTAATGCATGAAGCATGAACCTCCCACATGTGGGCAGTATATACTCACGACTTTTAAGTTTTACTCATTCTTTGCCACTGGTAGAACCTGATTTGTCTGCCTTGCGAGAAAGACTGAAGACATTGACAAATTCATTTCTGTAGGTGAGACTTAAGGTGTTTTTTTGTCTTGATTTGTTTGAACTTTGCTAAGGGGCAAGCTTCTTGCAAATGAGGTCTACTCTCGTGTTATTGTCCTACTGGACAGTCATTTTGACGCTCAGTCGCACACACGCCGAAAATCGAGCCAACAGTTATCAGTATCGGTCGAGCTTTCTGTTTTTTTTCTTTCCATTCACAACTAATATATAGACCAAGTTGGCAACGACGCCGTGGGCATTGCACGCTCAAAAACAGGATAGCGACGCATCGAGAAAGGAGTGGGACATAAACAAAGCTTAGTCTCCCTTCTTATCAAGACAAGTTTCTTTTCTTAAGTTAGAATTCAGTGACACGTGCGAAACTCTGGGACCCTTATCGAGTTATTCACAACTTGCACCTTTGAGATTCATCAATTTTAATGGGCCTTCTGGATGCTTGCATAGTCGATAGATCATTTGTACTGTCCAACCTCGAGCCAGTTGAAAGTAGTGCAGTTTAATCTTGGTTTGACTTGGACTCGGAATTGACTCAACTTAGGTCAATTGATACCGCGGCCCGGTTCACAGGAACGTGTGACTTTCTTCAAGTTGGACCGTTTAAAGTCCGTGAAACCATTGATAGGCCGGTGGCTGGAGCTTGATACCATCGAACAGACGGCCATGAGCACGCTTAACAGCAAGCAGCTGGAGACTCCCGAGTCGGAACATCCGGAAAGTCTTCGAACTGAGTTGCCGACGAACGACTCAGAAATCAACGCTGAGTCTGAAGGCAAGAACGTACCCCCGGTTACATTGAGCACGTCTCGGAGAGAGCTTTGGGCCTTTTACTTATACTATGTCGTGCGTTCCTGAAACTCTTTGCCTTAATTACTAGGATACGACTCGTCGACTTCAGGGAAATAATGGGTTATCTGGTTTCAACTTTGGGCCCTCGCAATTCCAAAATCTGCTCTATCTCGCAGGTTATGACCCAGCATACCCTCCCTACTCTGTACCGTGCGGCAGTGGTACAGATTGCGTACTTCCGTATCTTGGTCGAATCAGAGACAGTGAGTGTCACATCATAGAATGCAAGAAGCTCATTGTTTATTGCTATAGTTAACTCGATCGTCCTCCTCACCAACGGTATCAGTTTCGCAATCCAAGCAGTCCTACTTCTCGCCATTGGGGCGTGGGCTGACTATGGTCAGTGGAGGTAATTCCATATATTCGACCACAAGTATAAAATATCTGATGTAGCTCAAGACCTAACATCACCATTATCTTTACGTTAGTTGCGGTTGCGGTTTCCTTTGCCTGGCTTGGCGTTGAGGACCCTTCCAAGTGGCAAGCAGCTGTTGTCCTCTATATATTAGGCTGTGAGTTCGTTCTTTGCTCGACGGCATCGAGCCAGATTGGTTAATTGTTGCCGTCAGTGATAACGTACCAGGTATTACAACCTTGAGTATACCTTCACTCTCTTCTGATCTGAGGCAGGGCGCCCTTACCTTTTGGACTGCGGCATTTCCAGGTCTAACGCGCGACCTTCCCGAGGTCCAGGAGTCAGCTAAAGACATCCAGAAAGGGAACAAGAGGTGAGATATGCAATAGATAAGGCCCCTGTGTTCTTATTTTCGTCCTCAGTGCTGATGAGCATGCCACTTTCGAGTCTCTGTCGAGAAATAGAGTTTCAAACGTTTCATTCACTGTTTCTTCTGTTGGAGAAGTACTTATTCTTGTCATCATGGTGGGTATTATTGAAGGAATGAAAGCTGGAGACAGCACGGAGAACAATACAAAAGCATTCAGTGCACTGATAGCGTTCTCAGGGGCAGTTTGGTGTAAGAAATGGCAAACCCCTTCACGCTGCCTTGCTGATAGTATGAAATTTAGTAGCCTGTGCATTGCCATGGTTTATCCTCGAGAAGCGCCGACCTGGACTCCCGCTTCCTCCAGGAAGCTCTCTTTTGACGATCGGATTTCAGCAGACCTATGTCGCCATCAAAGAGTGCATGCGACTCAAACAAACATTTCTCTATCTGATCTTCTACTTTCTTATGTATGTCATTCCCGTAGATGCAGGTTCTTTCTGATCAATTTGCAAACCATTTCAGGGGAGATGTCTTGAATACCACAGTGTTTGTTCAACTTGCAAAATTTGTAGATGCGTTCAATGACTATTCCTTGACAGCACTGTTGTCGCTACTTTGCAGAATAGGTGTGTCATGATAACTTGTTATTTGCTGAGTGTGATCTCAAGTTGAATAGCATTGTCACATACTCAACTCTTGAGCTGACATTACTGCTAATTGTTGGCCTTATAACTCAGGCAATGGGAATTTAGTGAGTCATTGATAGTTTTATTAAACCATTTGTGACTTTATTCCTTCAGTGGGTTTTGGTTGGTTCAAAAGAAATATAGAATATCAACCAAAAAGGTGAGTCATCATTGATTGATTGATTATTTTCTTTTAAGAGTTCATAGATGCTGTCTTTCAATGTCTTTTGGATATTGGTTTGTAAGATTCACTGTCTCAAGTTTTACTCTTTCAACTCCTGACTAGATTCTCACTGTATGGGGTCTTATTGGGGTACATACCAATAAATTTGGATTCAAGAATGTCTGGGAGATATGGTAAGAAAGGTTCCATATTACAATTCCAGCCTATCTCAAAGTAACATGTACTAGGCTATACCAAGTATATTATGGTCTTATGGTTTGTCCATGGTATGCATACAGCCAGACTATGATTAGTGAGGTATCCCCTCTTCCCCGAATGTAAGTCTCATAAACAAGCTCTTTTTTATACAAGTGATGTTTGATTGTGGATATTCCAGGTTTCTCTTCTTTGCATTGTTTTCAGTGGTATGTTGCATTTAGCATCTGTGAGGCCTACCAATGGTCTAACCTTGAGTTGAAGGTTGGAAAAACCTCAGCATTTATTGGCCCACTTGTATCATCTGCAATTATCACAGCATCAGGAAACAATAATAACATGCCATTTGCTTTTCTTTTTGGCTTGTAAGTTTCAGTTCACAAGTTGACTTTGATTCACCTGATGGTTTCTATGATTTAAATAGAGGAATGTTCAGTACAATTTTCTTGTGGATGGTGGATATTAGGAAGAGTAGGGAAGAGTGTGAAGAGTTTGTGATGGTAGAGGCACAGAATGCACCAAGGGAGTAGTTTATCATCTTATTATTTAATGTGTTAAGATGATGATACTTTCCTGATGAATGGACAACACTTTAGTGTATTTCACGCTGTCCATGGCAAGAGTGCAGGTATTAGTAACAAAATTGTTGCCGACACGACCCAAATCGGTCACCAAAGAGCCACCCCAACTTCGATCTTGGTTGGACTCCTGAGACAGAGAACTTGAGCTACAACATATTCGCAGTGTTTAAATGTTTGTTCGAGAGAATCGAGAGACTTATTCACATCCAACCGATCCTACTAGTAGTCCATGCTGCACAGCGGCACGAATCCAGAGTCGAGTTGCCTCGATCCCAAGACTTCGCTATATACTTGTGCATCTTAAAAACTGACAGGCCATCCACATTCGAGCGATAATGGGCCACTCCCTTGCCGGTGGGCCGCCTGAGTGTGGACCTTCTGTGCAACACGGCCTAAAACCAGCCCTTGGTTCGCGTCCTAGCTCTCGGTTGTGCACATTCTTTTTCAGCCGACTCATACCACTCCAATCTTTGTTGCTATTGTTGGATTATTTGAGTTTCTCTGCAGGTCGTGGCGATGAGGAAACGCATCTGGTTTGAACTTGAAGCAATTAACTATTATTTGCGTGAGATCAAATATCCCCCTACATACAACATCTCTGTTCCTTGCCCCCATGGCATTTCGTCTGATCTATGGCTCCTTGGCTTCATCCATTATCTGCAATATCTAATGTTAGAAGAATCCAGAATGTTCTGCAACTTCTTTCGAGACTTTGCCATCTCCACATACTCGAACGCCTCATATTCTCTGGAACTTGAAGTTGGAATACTATTCCAATGCACATGTATATAACTTTGTAAGGATATCAACAAAGTATATTATATAAACTTCTCGTGCCCGAATTTGCTAACCCAAAAGTACTACAGCAGATTGAACATACGAGTAGATTACGAGGAGTATCATGATAGTGCGCAGCAGGCCAAACCTATTCTCGCTGTAATTCTATAGCTCTTGTACAATTTCCTCGCCAAGGGTGGATGATACTTGTTCTGTGATATCGTCCTTCAAGTTGGCCGGTGCTTGGTCAGCTTCAGTAGAAACCACTTCATCAACTCCCTTCGCCGCTCCACCTCTTTCAGGATCACTTAGGCTACTCTTTCCTGTGCCCTCTCGGATGTCCGATCGGTGTAACGGATATGCACGGATAAAGACGATGAGGATGAGACCGAACGCCGACAAAGGTGTGTTTACAAGCCAGATCGTGCTAATAGAACGGGCATAGGCATGCATCACCTCATTCCGTAACGTGACATCCTGTGGGATGAAACAGGATCAGAAAGTACTGCCATTAATAAAGACTACGTACGGAGATTGAAGCAATTTGCCTGACACTGTCATTGATTGAAGCGGCCGAAGCACTGATAGTAAGACCCGCGATGCCGCTCAGCCTTCTTTCGAGAGTGCTAGCGATAATGGTTTCGCCGATCGTGATGCCAATCGTACCACCCAGTGTGCTGGAGAATGTGTGAGCAAGGTCCCAGGGGAGGAAGCAGTATTACACACTGCAGGAAAACAAATGCCCCGGTGCTTGTGGCCATATCTTTTAGCGGCATGGCAGCCTGCAGCGCAATGAGAGGCGTCTACGGGAATAACTTTCAGTAAGATTCAGGTAAGAAACAAGTGGCTAACCTGAAACAAGCATCCGACCCCGAGGCCTGCGATGAGAGGAAGTATTTCTTGGGTAGCACTGCAAAAGTGAGAGTAAGGCACTTGAGAACTCCACGGAACTTGCACTCACATGCTGGAAGTATTGTCCAGCGTAATCATGAGACCCCACCCCATGGTCATCACCACCCAAGCACCCCACATGATCGGACGGTACGTTCCAGTGCGAGTAACAATTATACCTGAAAGTGCCGACTGAAGGGAGCTTACAAGGGAATACGGAAGCATCCTATTGAAATCAAGTAAGAAACACTGGTTATAACCTAGATTATCAACTGACTTGACCCCAGAGCCGGTAGGGGAAGCTCCGAGAACTGTGCGGGGCCGTCAGTGATCGAAATGCAGCAAGGCAATTTAGGCGTGCCTTGGTAATACATAGGTAGATAGCTATCAAAACATTTCTCAACAAATAGACATCAGTCTGCAAGATGAGAACGCACTAAGACCCTGTTTTCAGTGGTATGAACGTTGAGTCATCGGTCTGACCGGTCATGCATCAGTCAACTTACCAGTGATAAAAACCACAGCGTGAAGAAGCACAGAGATCAAGATCAACCCGGTCGTGCGTGTCTGGTAGAAAGTCAGCAGTTTGAATGAACGAAGAGAAGTGCACAAGCCTTGAACAGACGTGGTGGGATAATTGCAGAGCGCTTGGTGTGTATCTCATTCCATGCGTACACCACAAGCAGAATGCCTCCAATAGCGAGGAGAGAGATGGTTTCTGCGCTTTTCCCTGGACAATGATCAGCCATTTTTCGAAGTTCCGGTGTGTTTATACGTACAAGTAGTTTCGCTAGAGTTAAATCCAAGTAAAAGACAGACTACACCGGAGACAGCAGTGACCAGTCCGACAACATCAAATTCTTTGGCATGATCACGGAATGATCTCCCTTGGTGTGGATTGAGATTTAAGAAAAAAAACAGGAGAGCTCCTGCGACGCCACCCGTCGGTCTATTGCGACGTCAAAGAAGGTCATTGGCTTGAAAAACCACTGACAGGTTGATCCAAAAACACCTTTAAACCGAGGTAAGGACGACTCATCAATAATAAATACATGACATACCATCTCCACGTGACATGTTCCGTTAATACCTAACTACAGTGTTAACCGCTGAAATGCGGACGTGATCGCAAACTTACGCCACCAAGGAGTGGTCCCATAACACTACAAGGATTGAAAAGCGATCGACTAGTAGTCAAGACATCGCTTACCTGGCGATACCCCAAGTGGCATCAATAGCCCCTCCGTACTTTCCACGACTAATGAAGCTCAGAGACCAACAAACCAGACAAGAACACCGAACTTACTCTTTGAGGGACACGATGTCCGATATGGTAATTTGGACTAATTGGATGATGCCACCACCACCAATTCCTTGTATGGCGCGGCAGACTACAAGCCATGTCATGTTCTGAGCTGCACCACACATCCCTGAGCCAATCTAAATGGCTTTATGTCAAAAAGTTCGTTCTTGCTAAGGAAGTCACAGACCAAGAATATAATGATACACCCGTACAATACTGGTTTTCGACCTATGAAAACAGGAGTGAACAGGTGAGATGGCTTAGAGTAAATAGGAACCAAACCTAAGATATTAGAGGCCTTGGCATAAAGCGGACCCAGCGATGCGGAGGCTAGCATGTATGCGCTACAATATAATAAGGTAAAGACACGTTGATTATTGATCAAGAACATTGAATTTACCTTCCTACCCAGCCGTAATTATTACCTCCACCCAACTCAGCTACAATAGTAGGTAAAGCGGTGGCCACAATTGTCTGTAGGATACGTCAGGTGAAGTAAACTAGCGAATCGTGAAAAGATACCTGATCGAGAGCGGCGAGAAAGGTACAACACATGAGACCAAAAAAGACGATGCCAAGACGATTTTTAGGGACGACATGCTGCTCATTCGCCTTCCAGGATGCCCCTAGTTCAGCCTTTGTCGGCACGTCGTGTACAGGAGCCGAGGAAGACATAGTCGAAGTAGTAGTGGATGGGGTCGAGGGAAGGAGGCGTGGACAGCGGGAGGGCTAACGAGTAGCACGATGTTCCCAATGGCATACTAATACCTTTCTGATTAAAGTGACGGCGATGAGTCCGTACACCTTGCCGACTCGGATGCATTGCAGCCGAGGTCACGTGTCTGTCGACCGATCCGCAGAAAAAGTATCAAAGTTACGCGATACAAATGATGAAATCATTGGGTAAATACATGCAAGACCTGTCATGTATTGTGAACCCAAGCCAAGCATATAAAATTAACCTGTACATTGATCAACTGCAATTCTGTCAAAGTTAAGTTGAGAATAACTGGCCTACCTTCAATCTCCTTCATGCCGGGGGCCAGGAACTATTTTGTTCAGAAGTTGTTCTGCGTCTTTAACTCTGTCTGTATGTTTTCAATGGAGACTCTAAAAAGCTAGTCTCGAATCATCCATAATTTACAGATTAGGAAGCGACGGGCGGAGCCGAAACAGACGCTTCCTGAATCCTGATACATAGTTCTCGAGGCTTTTGGCACCTCGCGCTGTACTCGGGATTTACGAAGCACTTGTTTCGGGCTCCGCCCGTTGCTTCCTAACTTGTAATGGATGGTTCAAGACTATACTTCTGAGTGCTTCCTTGTTCTTCCTAGCCCTATTCACTGTGGGAAGTAAATGCAGTGAATATCAATGTTTTATGTAGTGAATTGGTCAATTCAGTGTTGTGAATGCTGAAAATGGGGCCAGTTAATTTCACTGGTCATAGGCCAAGGTAGTGAATGATAAA
>JBBPMZ010000293.1:0-16748 GCA_038090575.1 Tylopilus cf. pernanus | reverse complement strand
AGTGATTAGGATAGTATTATTGAGAGAGCACCAATGGTTAGATTATGGTGGTGGTCAGCAAGGTGTCAGCAAGGTGTCAGCAAGGATGTCAGCAAAGTGGTCAGCAAGGTTTAGAGTGATTGTAACAGCTGCATAGCAGTTGTTATCAAATTTCCATGGAGTGTCTTTGTAGTGTTTCAAAGTCCAGTTGCAGACTGGTAGTGCAACTGACAACTGGACTGGACTGCAACTGATTGCAACTAGACTGATGTCAGTTGCACACAACCAGTCTTTACCAGTCCAGTTGCAGTTGCCTGGTTTTGGAAGAAGTCAGGCAACTGGTAAAAGACTGGTTGCAACCAGTTGCAACTGGTGCACAGCCACCCCATATCTATTACCATTCAGGGGAATATTTGGTAATTTTTCCATATTTTTTGGAATTTATTTGGCCCATATATATCACTCTCAATCAATATTTCAATGTCAAAAAGTGACATCCAACCCAGAAATGCTCATTTCTCACTCAGAACTTATTTTTACATTACACATTATAGAGATTAGATGTAGCCAGGAGCATGTAGAACACTTCATTCCTTATATAGAAATCATGAAAGTCACTTGATGAATTGATATAAGTAAATCTGGGCCAGTATACCACTCAAAATCAGTCAAAAATGACAAGTGACGTGGAAATGCTTATATCTCATCAGGAATGGATTCCCATGTCTCCCACCGTAGGAGATATATGTAGCCAGGAGTGTATAGAATAATTGATCCCACTAACAAGAAGCATGAAACTCACATGGTGAATTGTTATAAGTGAATCCAGGTCAGTATACCCCCTAATTTAACATTGATCTGAAAATAGCACATATCTACTGATCCTGTGATCCGATCTTTATGGTGTATAGGAATCATTTGTAGCTAGGATTCCATAGAACAATTGACCTCACTCGTGGGAAGCATGATTCTCAATCAGTCAGGGATTAGGGGTCAGTCTTTCAGGCAACTGGTTGCAACTGGTTGCATAATGTTAAAAAACCAAACAGGACTGGTCCTAATCGGTCCAGTTGCATGGTCAGGGGGTCAAAAAACCGGACCAGACCAGACTTTTAAACACTAAACTATAAGATGAGTCAAAGGGATGACAATGTTGGAGTAAGTGGAGATGAAGTGATGGTAGAAATTTGCAAAACCAAGAAAAGATTGAATATCTTTCACTTTGCAGAGTTTGGGCCAGTCTTGAATAGTCTTAATCTTGTTGGGGGACATAGAGAGGCCAGAGGAAGAGAGCTAGTACCCAAGATACTTGGTAGAGGTTATACTAGTAGACTATTTGCATTTTTCAGGTTTAGCATAAAGTCTATGCTTGTGGAGGAGTCATTGGAGTATCTCTTGGACATACTTAGTGTGCAAAGCCTTGTCTGCAGAGTAAATGAGGATATCATTCAGATAGATGACAATACAAACATCTAACAAATCTGCAAAGATAGTATTCACAAACCGCTAGAAAGCTACAGGGGCATTAGTTAAGCCAAAAGGCATAACAAGCCACTCATAAGATCTATCACACATATGGAAAGAGGTCTTCCATTCATCTCCCTCAGCAATACAGACTAAGTGGTAGGCATGTTGGAGGTTGATTTTAGTGTAGATCTTCACATGGCTCAGAGCATTGAGGAGATCAGAGATGTGGGAGAGTGGTCTTTCTTTGTGATTTTGTTAAGTTCTCTGAAGCTGATGCAAAGGTAGAGTGAACCATCTTAGATCTTGCAGACAAAGAGGACTGGAACAGTGTAAGTGGAGGAAGAAGGGTGAATAAAGCCCATAGAAAGGTATTCATTGAGGAACTCCTAGAGAGAAACAAGCTTGAAGGGAGAAAGGAAGTAAGTGGTTCCCAGTGGGGGAGACACTCCTTTCTCTAACTTGATCCTGAGGTTGTGTTTTCAATGCAGAGCAAGCATAGAGGCTTTACTCTTGCTAAATACACCTGGAAAATTATAGTACTTGAGGAAAACAATAGAGAGATCAATAGGAGAAGCAGAGAAATCAGAGAATGTAGAGCTCAGCCTCTTCTGGATGGAGTCATAGACTGAATTGAGTAGATCCTTCTAATCAACATGCTAACATGAATGCTGCTGCATTAACAAACAATATGTGAGGGGCCTTCTGCTTAGAGAAATACAGTGGATCAGATTTAAGAGGATCAGTCAGAGATAGTACTAGAGGCTGCAGAGGAGAGCTCAGAGGTGTTGGGCTGGAATGCTCAGGTGTATGGAGCAAGATACTGCTAGAAACCCAATCAATCAATGGATTGTGGCAGGTTAGCTAGTTATGTTCTAGAACAAGAGAACAAGATCCATCCAATGAGGTGACATAGAGTGTCATTGAAGTGATATCACTAGTTTTAAAACATATAGAGAGGTCAATCACTTGAGTAATCATGAAGTTGGTTGTTCTATCAAAGAGACAGAGTTGAAGCAGGGGTACAGAGTAGATTTGAAGATTATGTTCATTAATGAAGGTAGTATTAATAAAACAATCTGAGAAGCTGGAGTCTATGAGTACAGAAAAAGAGAGAAAGTAATATGAAACTAGAGAGACTAAGGGCATAAGTGAATGAGGGTCTGAAAGAGTAGATGTATTAAGGTGTATAGTAGCTCCTTAGCACAGCTGGTATCAATGCAACCTTCCACCCATGTAAAGCAATGGAGGTCCTGGACTATTTTTTTGCCTCCATGTTGGAGGGCTTGAATTTAGTGTCTAGAGCTGCAGTCTTGATAGTGCAAGCTTTGGCCACTCTAAAAGTTGACTTGGAGCAGTCCTTAGCTACATGTCTGGACTTGTCACAAAACATATAGAGGTTATTGTCAAATCAACACTTTCATTCTTTGGTAGTAAGTTTACTGTCCTTGTCTAATTTCAATCAGGCTTTAGAACTGCAGAGGTCATAGCATCTTTGTCTTTAGACTCAGATGAGTCCTTAGACTTCAAGTGCCTGGAGTTATTGCTGGAGTTAGATGTTAAAGGTTGATGTGGAGGACTTATCTGCAGACTTGTGTCTGAAGTTGGTCAGCTGCTTCAACTGATGACTAATTTCTAACTTGCATTCTCAGTAATGTGTGTCTGTTAGGGGTGTTAAGGGATAGTAACTCTAAGACTTGGAGTTACTTAGAGTTGGATAGGCATTGGCTTCAACATATGTGTTGTACCCTTATTGTCAGTTGTGTCTTGGCATTTGTGGAGTACAGAGTACAGAGTAGGACTTAACACTTAGTAGTGAAGTTGAGTGAGAGTAAGAGTTAAGATAGACTGTCAAGGTCTCAAAGGTTGAAGTTGATCAGGAGTTGATCAAGAGAATAAACTAATATTCAGACTAAAGAAAGTATAGAGGGTGGAGTACAAGAGTTTATATATGAGACTTGAAGTACAATTAGTAAATGGAGTAGTGCAGATTTGTAAGTAATGAGTAAGATGGGAGTTCAGGAGAAACATAACCAGAGTGAGAATAGGATAGGAACATAGCTGGAGCTGTACTCATAAGTGAGACACAGATATTGTTACAAAAAATGGACTAAGACTAAAAAAAAGAAGTAATGCTGGAGTAACCAGAGTTATAAGTCTGAGAGTGTGCAGAGTAAGATCTAAGAGGAACAAGATGAAGATGAGCAGAGATGCTCAGAGATAGAAGTCTGGAATATGACAGTATCAATAGCTTGAGTGATTCTATAGAGTTTGGCAAGGATTGCAGGTTTACTGGTGCAAGTGATTTCATCTTTAATATGGTTAGGTAACCCATTATAGAAATGATGGCAGAGTGTGTTACAATTCTTCTCTTTTCTTGTTGTATGTCACCTTGTCCCCTTTGCTCCATACTTCTCTTTCAGACTCATGTCTTATCTGTTTAAGCCCCATTAAGACCTTACTGTTGCTGGCTTACTAATCTCACTGCTCCGATCACATCCACAGTACTTTAGTCATTCTTCTTTTGTCAGAGTCTGCTTCCTTTGCCCTTGGATAATGCATGCTCTTTTCTCTTTGGTCCTATTGTGTTAGTTCTGCTTTTCGCTTAGGCCACTTCTTCCATTGTATATAAAAACCCATGCCCTCTGTCTTGTAACCCTAGCTTAGATCTACTCAACAATACACCTTGTCTTGTATTCTCTTGAATCCTTGATCACTTGTCCCAAGCTCCAAGCACCTTGAACTCTTGAACCTTAGACTCCCTCCAGATAGACTTGGAGGTCCCCAGACCCTTTTCATGACTAGCAGACTCATAGTGGTTGTTATAAACATCGTTTTAACCTAACTTTTCTAACCCTAGATCTGGGTTACAATCCAGATCTCGGCCCTTTACCCCAGACTATATCTAAGATCTCGCATATCTTAATAGATCCAGATCACTCTCCCATACATGAGGTATACTTCCATTCCTTCGGCTATGCTGCCACATTGCAGTGCTGCCACACCTCATTGCATACTCATGTTGTACACATGCACCACACATGTTCACATTGTGTTATATGCATGTGCTGATACTTCGGACACTTTCGTAATATGGTATGACTACTGTCTTTCCTTATCCAGTAGTACACAGCCACCATGTATTCAGTATATAAGAGCTCGGGTCTCTGCCAAAAGATTCCCCAGTTCGATAATTAATATCTTCACTCATCTTCACCATTGCCCTTGAGCATAGTTGTTACTATCTCTTGTGATCAACCCTTGCAACAAAGATGTCAGTGAACGTTACATGTTTATCAAACCCGACACTCAAGCCACTTCTGTGACTTGTCCCCAACGAGTCTATCTCTACATGCCAATCCCTTAACAACTGCGTAACCGCTGGTTCTTGGCTTGTTTCAGTGGTTGTTTGAGGTATTGTAGCTGCACAGTGACCCTTGTTGTATGAGTCATCACTTGGTCCTACCTGGAGCAAGCATAATAGAGTGTGCCTTCTCCATAGCCATAGACTTGCATAGCTAGCCTGTTAAACTTGACAACATACTTATTGATCTGTTGTCCATCCTTCATGGTGAGATTGTCAAGCTGGTGCTCAGCATCTCCAATAGAGTTGTGTGAACCAAAATTAGTCTGGAGCTTGAGGATGAAAGTGGAGTAATCATCCATCCAATCTGGACAATCATTAGAGTCATTGAGCTGGAGAAGGTCTGGCTCAAACCATTTAAGAGCCATTCCTTTCAAGAAGAATTGTATGAAGGTGACTTTAGTGCAATTCATATGGAATATCTTAGAGCAATCTTGGAAATTCAGTTTATATTACACTAAGAAAACTCAGAGTTTGTGGGAATTAGTCCTGTCAAACTGGTCTGATTCTTGGACTTTAGTACACAAAGAAGAGTCAGAGTTGGAGGAATAACAAATAGCATGAGTAAGGTTGCAGATGGCAGTAGTGAGGTGTAGGAGGAGTCTATCTGGGTCTTGGCCATCTGGCTCATCATTGTGAGGGTCATTGTCCTCAGATTAATTGTCATTTCCTGGCAGGTCATCATCTCTGAGGTGGTCCAGTTCGCCTACATCATCATCATCAAAACCCTAAGTATCCAGAGATGCTATGATGGGTTTGACAGTAGACAGAGTAGACTTGTATCTATTGTAGAGGTGTTGGGAGATGCCAGGTCCTGGAGTTGGCATATGTAGGGGAAACAGAATTGTGGTGGAGGCAGATGAGGTTTGACATGTGGAAAAATCTTGGAATTGTTTGACAATTTCTGGTTCTCAATAATTACTGGAGAAATGGGAAAGGAGATTAAACTGGGGAGGTGGAGGGACAGGTTGTGCACTTTAAGCATGAGTCTGAACTCTAGTAGTTCATGTGGCCATGATTCAGTGATGTTACAACAAGAGGAAGTCTGAATATACTATTAGGGTCATATTTTAAGGGGTCATAACTCCAAGACTTAGAGTTACTCAAGGTTGGACAGGTGTTGACTTCAACTTATGTGTTGCACCCTTATTGTAAGTCATGCCTTGTTACTTGTGAGGATTGAAGTACAGAGCTGAACTTAATACTTAGTAGTAAAGTTGAGTAAGAGTAAATGTGTAGAAGTGACTGTCAAGGTCTCAGAGGTTGGAGGTTGGAGTTGATCAGGAGTTGATTGAGAGATTAACTAATATTCAGACTAAGGAAGTACAAAGGGCAGAGTACAGGAGTTTATATACAAGAGTTGAAGTATGAATTAGTAAATGGAGCAATGCAGATTTGCAAGTAATGAGTAAAGTGAGAGATTAGGAGAAACATAACTGGAGTGAAGTTAGAACAGGAACATAACCAGAGCTGTGCTCATAAGCAAGACACAGGTATTGTTACAAAGAATGAACTAGGACTAAAAGGGAAGAAATACTAGAGTAACTGGAGTTGTAAGTTTGAGAGTATGCAGAGTAAGATCTAAAGAGAAATAAGATAAAGATGAGTGGAATGCTCAGAGATAGAAGTCCAGGATATGACAATTATGCTATGAATAATGATACCCCAATGAATGAGCCTGTGATGGCTATTGATATGCCACATATAGTTTGAGCATGATGCTTCATATATGTGATGCTGGATGGCTGTTTGATGGCAAACTACATGACCAAGCAGGTCAATCCATTGCAGTGACATTCAAATACACTCTTGCTAAACATTCAGCCTATGGGATTTCAGTGAAGCAAGCACAAACTGCAGACCTGTTCAAGTTTGTAATGGTGTATGAGAATATCTATTTTGTTATCAGTAATGTCTGAAAACTGCTTTGCAAGACCATTTATTTGAAGATGTCAACATAAAGTATTGTGGTGTATGCCAAGTGTTTATATGATTGTTTGGAGTGAGAGGCAATGGGTAGGTAAGGTGGCATTTGCTAGCCATTCTTGATCAGATTCAAGTGAGGAGCAATATGAATAATTTCCACTATGGCATCACTATTTCTAAGTCACTTTAAATGAATACTTTTATAATGTAAAAAAAAAAACTCACCACTCAGCTGTAGCAAGTGCAGCATCTGAAAGTACATGAAAAGCTCCCCTAGCTTCCATGTACTTTCCTCAGCCCATTGTGTCCTCAACCTCTGTACAAAACCTCAAATAGTGGAATCATCTAGTAGCATATATAATCAACATGGATACAAAGCTGAAGTGGGTCGCCACCATTGATGTAAAACCTCCAGAGTATGCTGACACATCTATTTGATGATTTCATGAGCTTGGAGAATGTTGGCCCATCAAGAGTCCCTGACTAGAAGGTCAGGAAAATCTTGAGGATATTACATGGCATTTCTTGTTTGAGGTTTGAGAAACAGCATAAAAGTTGAATATTGGCTGTGACTCCAGTGGGTAATGGTCACATGTTTACAAACTCCCTTTATCATCTGTTCCAACTTATCACAATCCATGCCCTATGGCCCATTTATTCTCCTCTGCCCTAATATAGGTTATTCATTCAGTACTTTACTCCTTCTTGAGGCTGCTGCTGCAAGTTCTTTTGACCAACTGGGACTCAGAGCCATCAAACTATGCCAATCCTTCCTTACAACCAACACTCTATGTTCTACTTTGTAGACAGTACAGTCACACTACTTGTAAGTATTGGCTTTTACCTTTTGAACTACAATAAGATGCTCACTGAAACAACCATATAAAGGTTCTTGACTTAACATGCAAAACATTGTACAAGCTTTATTCTGGTTTCCTCTCAATATGTTTGCTAATATTTGAGGCAATGTTATGTATTCTTACCTCAGGGTACAGACTTGCAGACTGCAGAGGGGCAGTCCAACAACCATCCTGTCATTCTGCATGGAATTGTCTGATAGGAGTTTGATCATTTGTTATGTTATCTACATGACTGGTAAGTTTTGTGGTCTTGATTGGCAGAAATAGTACCTAACATGATGCATGATAGTTATGGTAGTAGTACCTCAGAGCTACAATATCTGATTTCCATCCTCAAACTCTCAGACTTCTACCAGATCAACTCAGGCTTTCAGTATGCTGTTGCTAAGCTCAAACACCTTTCAACAGCAACATTCAAGCCTTCTTTGAAGCTGTAACTTGGGTGTCAGTTCTGGATTCACAAGTGGGTTGAGTCCTCCTTCTATACATAATACCACAACCAGTTTCATCCATTAGCCATCTTAAGGCACATCAAATGAGAATGGAGTATTTTTAGATTTTTACAACAATAAAGGCTGATATAGATGGACACTATTGTGCTCTTGCTTATACAGAACTAGCACTAGATCTATCAGATGACTATCTGACTCTATAGAGCTGCAAGATGGTATAGAAAGAGGAGTGGTGAAATGGCATTGCTTGTCATCTTCCCTACCCTGAGGCCCCTTGCTGAATTCAGAGTGGCATTATCACTCTCTTGCAGGAGATAGACTTTCATGGTGGCATTTGTACCACCTGTAAAGCTGGTATTGTGGTGAAGTTGAAGAACTTACCTGTGCTTTAGTATGAGAAAGAGCAGGAAGACATTGCAGCAGTACTTGTTATAGATTTCCAGATGAGTGAGTAGATACATTGGCAAGTAGTGTATCTAGCTAGTTTCTATTTAACTACTATTTGTGTTGTATATGTCATGATCAGATCCCTTGAATGCATGTGCTGTCCCCTTAAATGCATGTGCTACTCTCAAGTGTGCACAGCCATTCCTCTAAGTGTGTGTACTGTCCTCTCAAGTGTGTGCACTATCCCTAGATTGTGTGCACTGAATAAAAGTGCACTTTGACTGCCATAAGTATGTACTATGATTATGTGATATATCACTATTACCAGCAGACCAGAATCACACAGTTTGAGCCAGTGTGCCTATGATATATCACTCATGCTCCATCATTAAGAGTAACCAGATTACCATTAATATATCCACCATGCTAGTATATACCTGTATTCTATAATATATTACTCTCACTCATATCATGTGTACCCCAGCAATATATTACTTCAATTTATTTGTATTATTACTAGACTATAATCCACTGAGTCAATGTAATATATCACTCAGCATGCTCTATTGTCACAAATGACTGGATTGCCATTGATATATCTGACATGCTAGTAGTACATACTTGCACTATATGATATATCACTGACTCAGACTCACTCATGTTGTATTTACCTTAGCAATATATCACTTGTATTACCTACAGACCAGAATCATGCAATCAATATGATATATTACACACATAGTGAGTACATATCAGATCCATGCATCTGTGATAACCTAGTAATATATCACTGACTCAGATTCATTGTGTTCACTTTACTAGCAATGTATCACTCATGCACCATTGTCATGGGTGATTGGATCTGGTACATACTTGCTCTACACATAATATATCACTGACTCACTCATGTCATATAGACCTAGCAATATATTACTTGTACTACCAGTGGACCACTAGCAGAATCACATGATCTGAGTCAGCTTGATATATCACTTGATCAGATTGCCATTGATTAGACATCTGTGTGGGTATGAGTCAGACTTTTCATACCCATGGCAAACCCATATCCAACTTATAGGCTCATGGGTATTGTCTTGGTGACTTCTAGGGTACTCTTGGCCTACTAAAGATAGTGATTTTATACAGTTACTGCTCTACTACCACTCTATATCACACATTACAGGCATACAGTAGTGACTGAATAGTATTCTAAATGGTTTTGGATGCCCTTTGTATACATAGATTGTCAATTTTGAACAAAACCCATGGGTTTATCCAATCCATAGTGTACTTTTACTGACCCACAGATGTACCCCCATGGTATGGATCTGGGTAAATTCAGGGTATAGGTATGATCTCTGATACTTTAGGGTATACCTGCAGATGCTTACCATTGATAGCTTGTAGTATGTCCAAGATGCTGATATGTACTTGCACTGTGATATATTAGATTGACTTGCTATTTGCCACTGCAGTATATCACTTGATATAATCTGTTATAATCACAATCACCATAATTAATGTTCTAAACCACTACCAGCACACCCATATATTAGTACTATTACAACAATAAGACCCCAATTGCTCTATCTTATGGCTATTTGAGCCTGCTACAAGCCTATATTCAACTCTATATTTGACTCTGCATTCAACTCAATAGATCTCACTGTATACAAATATATTCTTCTTCTCTTATAGCTATTTAAGCTCATTATATGTAGGTCTATTCTCAATTTTGGATACTTATATAAAAATATATCCAACCCTATATTTGACCCTGCATGCTTATGTAAGCTATATTTGACTCTACAAATAACTAAAGCCTGTAAAGATTTGATTGTTTCATAATCTATTAGATGACTAGATTGCCATTGATGTTGACATATCTATATGCTTGTATATTGTTTAAAGATCCATTCCTAGGACCACTCATAAACTACAACCAAACCAAACTGAACTGATTAGGACTGGTCCTAAGTGGCCTGGTCTTTTTACTTTTCTCAAAAATAAAAAAACTACAAAAAGACTGGTTGCAACTGGTCTTTTGGTGCAACTGATGACACCCCCTGAAGCCCTGATTTCTTCCTATTGGGGACAATTTTTCCAGATTTTTAGGAATTTATTTTGAATTTTTACATCATGTGATCATTCTGTAAATCTAATCTATAACATATAACACAGAAATGGCTATATCTCAGTTATTTCTTGATTGATTGGCTATGTACTATATTTGGTCTCACTATGACTAAGCCTGATTTCCACACTGATCAGTCACAAAAAAGTAATTCTTATGGGTATATCTCATCTGGGGGTTATCTGATAATAAAATGGCCATAACTTCTTACTGTGTGAACCAAATTACATAAAAATTAGATGGATTGGAAGCTATTAGTCAGCCCTTATTTTAGGACCAGTCTTTTTTTGGAGCTAAAATAATAATAATAACATCAGTTTTTAGCAGTCTGGTTGCAGTCCTGGGAATTTCTGGGTTTAAAAAAAACTGGTTTGGTCCAGTTGTCTTATTTGGAGCATGGAAAACCAGACTGGGCCAGATTTTAAAACACTATGCTTGTAGATACTTACTATGTGGTGTATCACTGACTTGAACTATCACATTTACTTATAGCAATATATCACTTGTGCTCCATCATCACAGATGACCAGACTGCTATTAATATATTCAACATGCTGGTATGTACTCACACTGTGATATATCACTGACCTCCTTGTATTGCATTTACCTACTAGTACTTGTATGGATATATATATCACTTGTATTACCAGTAGACTAGAATTGTACAATCAGTATGATATATCAATCTACATATTTGAGATAGATTGACTAAGTAAAAATATAATACATTGACATTTAAATCATTAGCCCCACAAAACAGGGTCTTCAGAATGTGACTTCTATAACTCTTTAAAAGATACCACCAAGCTTGAGTACAATGTGGCCTGTTATCTAGCATAAGCTGTTCAACCCTCATACTCTGCCTTGTTCTCAAAAGAGCAAGCACAGGCCACTGTGGCCACTGATTTCCTTCCCATTTGAAAAACATTTCAACTCTTTGCATCTCTTTTTAAAATAACTGGACCTTCTCACTTCATTGCTGAGCCTTATGTGCTCATGTCTTGCACTATTCAATCTGCAAGTCTATTATGTCAATACTTATCTGAGGCCAAACTAAAGGGAAAATCCAACTTACAATCATAGAGATCATTGTCTTTCCTTCTCAACACACCTGGCATCTTTCAAATTCAGGACATATCTCTAGTGCCTTCCATCTGGCTGTCCAACATGTCTATCACATAGCCTTAGAGTTTAAAAGTTCAGTCTGGTCCAGTTTTCTTTCTTATTTGGAAGGCAACCAGATCCAGTCTAGTCCTGTTATAAATGCTGTTTTAACCTAACTTTTCTAACCCTAGATCTGGGTTATGATCCAGATCTTGGCCCTTTATTCCGGACCTTATCTAAGATCTCATGTATCTTGATAGATCCAGATCACTTTCCCATACATGAGGTATGCTTCCATTCCTTTGGCTATGCTGCCACATTGCAATGCTGCCACACCTCATTGCATACTCATGTTGTACACGCACATCACGCATGTTCGCATCGTGTTATACACATGTGCCGATACTTTGGACACTTTTGTAATATGGTATGACTACTAGCTTTCCTTATCCAGTAGTGCATAGCCACCATGTATTTAGTATATAAGAGCTCGGGTCTCTGCCAAAGATTCCCCAGTTCGATAATTGATATCTTCACTCATCTTCATCATTGCCCAAGAAGCATAGTTGTTACTAGCTCTTGTGATTAACCCTTGCAACGAAGACGTCGGTGAACGTTACACATTTACTAAACCCGACACTCAAGCCACTTTCGTGACTTGTCCCCAACGAGTCTATCTCTACATGCCAATCCCTTAACAACCGCGTAACCGCTGGTTCTTGGCTTGTTTCAAGTTCTAATACTTCTCAAATATGGAAAGACTGGACCAAAACCACAAAACACCAGTCCAGGAATTTCTGACTAATTTTGAACCAGTTGCAACTGGTTTGCCAGTAGCCAGGAGCAGTTTGGAATTCTTAGTCATAGTGGATGAAAAGCTCTTGACTATCTATCAATCCAAGATTTAGCCAAATCAACTGAGAAATGGCCAGGATATGCCCATTTCTAAGTTACATGTCATTTTTAAGACTATAAATCTTATATCTTAGATAGCCAGAAAATGCTCAAATAATTATCAAAAACTCTGAAAAATTTATTTTAAATAGGGAAACAATGGTAATGTGGCTGTACACTGGTTGCAACTAGATACAATAGTTTTTTGATTTTTTGAAGATTGGAGGCAACTGGACCACTTTGTTCTTGAAAACCAGGCAACTATAATCCAATTGCAACTGATCAAAAGTCTAGTCCAGTTACTAGTCTTTTTGTAGTCTTGAACTAGACTTTTGATCACTATTTAGCCTTAGCCCTTTGTCTGTTTTTGGCAGCATGATCTAGGGCTCCATGTGCTCATGTGTTATCACATTGCCCTCATATGTTAACCTTTTTAAACATAGAGATATGAGTATGAACTTGGATGGCCTGCTAAATATCATTGAGAGTATTGTTGACCTATGTATAACATAACTTTCATTCAATTTGTTAGAGTTGTGGATCACAAGTGGTCCTAGCTGGTAGTTTGGAAGGGAGCTACAATCTGACCTTTTTAGACCTATGTCATGATTTTCACCTAGTGTTTAAAAGTCTGGTTTGATTCAGTTATGGACCCCTATTTTACATAACCATGACAGAACTGGTTATGGAAGAGTCCCTGGTGCACTAGAACTGAACCAGAACCATCCATAACTGGTTATGATCAGTTATGATCAGTTATGACTAGTTTTTTGAAAACTGGTCATCATATGTGCACAACCAATTATCATGCTTAGGTGTAGTAAGATCATATGTAGTATACACTCTAGCTATCAGTGGATTCAATTTGTAGACAAATCAACCAAGAAATTATCAAAATCAGAGCGTTTCAAAATGGTGTGTTATATTCATACATCCTAAATCTGATCTATGTGAATACTGATGCTGAGACTGATGACATGGAAATCATGCTTAATTATATAGAGACATATTGTAGTATAGATCTAGGGCTATCAACCAAGCTTTAATCAACATTGGACCAATTCTAGGTTAGATGTCAGATCTATAGGAGAAAAACTGAAAATTGAATACAGAAAATTAGGAAAATTCTCTAAATTCCTGAAAATACTTGTAGATGTAGGTATTGATAAGGAGAAATAGGGGCTTCAATTTAGTTCTATTATGAACTGGTTATGACCAGTTATCATCAGTTATATATATTTCTAAATTCTACATAACCATAACTGATCTAATCTAAAATTCCTATAACTAAACTGATCTATAACTAGTTATGGATGGTTCAGTTAGGTTCAGTTTCAGTTATCAAGCAGTTATGCAACTGGACTTTTGAACACTATTTTCACCTGTCATATCTGGGTTGTTGCTATGGAGTTTATTGCCAGTCTGTAGCACAGCAACTAAAGGGAATATATAATAATTGCACCTGGGTCCATAACTCTAACCTCCTTTGGAGGGTATTACAGTGAATTGTGATATTTGCCTTATATAGGTCAATGGCATAAACTCCAAGTTTGGTGATATTATCAGCCAAATGGCATCAATGTATGACTAGTCATGATTGGATAAATGACTTATTGGATCTCCTCTATGTCTATCCCTTGCAAGATCAATATAAATGGAGATATTTCCATGTGGAGTGACACATTGGCATGATCCACTAATTCCTGAGATTCTTTCTCAGTGAGATAAAGGCTTACCTCCAATAGCATCATTGGCAACTGCATGGCCAGATTGAGTATTGAAACAAAGAATGTACTAGTCATCACTCACATGTCAATTGATGTTCAAAAGGATTCATTATTCAGTTGTGTCCTCACTGCAAGTAGCCAAGTCAGAGAGCCATTGCACTAATTTTAAGGGATTAATGGCAGCCTGGAGCTCTTCTATCTCTTGTCAATGGTATTCCACCCACTACAGCACATCAGTTAATTTGTGGAGCATTGTTTGTTCTTCTAGCATAATGAAAATATATGCCAGTAGCTAATAGAATTAGAGCTTACCTATTGCAATACTTTTCTTCCAATTAGAGTCACCAAAGTGGTTGTCTAGCTAGTCTCAGTGCCCACCAGGACCCATCTCCTTTGTACTTGAAGTCATATGATTGAAATTGGCCCAATTACATTCTGAAGCTTCTCCATCAGTATGGCCAACTCACTTATAGTATGAGAAGTTAAAAGAAAACCATGTTTGGCAGGCCTGAACATCAGTGTTTTAAAGTCTGGTCCAGTCTAGTTTTCCATGCTCCAAACAAGGCTACTGGACTGAACTGGTTTTTTTTCAAACCCAGAAATTCCTAGGACTATAACTAGACTACTAAAAACTGGTTTTTTCAATTATTATTTTAGCTCCACAAAAAGACTGATCCTAATAGGGGCTGACTAATAGCTTCTGATCCCTCTAATTTTTATGTAATTTGGTTCACATGGTAAGAAGTTATGGCCATTTTATTGTCAAATACCCCCTCAGATGAGACATACCTATCAGAATTAATTTTTTGTGACTGATCAGTGTGGAAATCAGGCTTAGTCATAGTGAGACCAAGTGTAGTACACACTCAGGGCTAGATGCTGACACTCAGATCTAGCTGATCGACTGAGAAATGACTGAGATATATCCATTTCTTGGTCATATGTTATAGATTAGATCTACAGAATGATCACATAGTGTAAAAATTCAAAATAAACTTCTAAAAATCTGGAAAAATGGTCCCAAATAGGGAAAAATCAGGGCTTTCAGGGGGTGTCATCAATTGCATCAAAAGACTAGTTGCAACCAGTTTTTTGCAGTTTAATTTTTTTGTGAATTTAAAAAGACTCAACCACTTAATTTGTAAAATTAAAAAAACCAGACCACTTAGGACCTGGTAGTCCCAATCAGTTCAGTTTGGTTTGATTGTGGTTTTTCAGCAGTTTTAGGACTGGACCTTTAAACACTATTGAACTTGCACCTTAAGATGAAATTTCAAAATAAAGAATTACACAACTTTGTCTATATGGTTAAGCTAGTGTTATGATCACTCTAAACCTTGCTGACCACTTTGCTGACTAGTGTTACAACTTGGATAAATGCACTTCAGATCTAATTAGCCAAATATGGTGATTGATGATTTGCACAGCCACAAGATTCCCCCAAATACACAATTACACTCTAGAAACCCATGTTTCCTTGTCACTTACCACTTGTATGACCTCTTAAGATCTAATAAACCTACCAACTCTTGTACAAAATCTAGGCCATACTAGACTTGTAGTATGTCATTCCATTCCACATGTGCTTGCTTCATGCCCACCCTACACATGTTCTTCTCATGTCTCCCCTACTATGACTCACAATGACTCAGTATGACACAAATACATTCTATGGCTATGTATTCTAGATCTACACACCCTATATACATGTAAACCCTTGTACTGTAGTATAGCATATCTTTAAATTTACCATATATCTGTACAAACAGTAGAATAATATGTATATAAGGGACCCTCTCAGCTCTCAGAAGGACCCATTCTTGTCCTCTCTGGAGTTTTCCCAAACCTCTAGATCCCTTGACTCACTTTCTACTGTCCTTCTACAAATAACTTAAGCCTGTAAAGGTTTGATTATTTCAGCTGGAGATGTTCAGGGAGATCTAACAAATGACTCCATAGTCTCTTGTGCCACTAGCAGGCTATGTCATAAAGATTGTACATGTACAGTCTGAAATGAGAGATGACCAAGAAGACAATATAGTCCATATTGAGGTACCTAGATCAACATTCAACCTCATGCTACACTGAGTATGTGTGATCACTAATCTCTCTCTAATTTGTAGATCTCCTATGTTATTGGGAAACTTCATTTCATAGCAGGCAAAGCCAATTGTTCCAACTCCAGTTGTAGCCAGGCTAACCCACACAAAGGCTTCATGTCTGTGCTATTAACAGCACTATAACTCACAGGTACTCTTCTATTTGGATGTTAGCATAGATAGGCATCTGTGTGGATATAGGTAACTCATGTTGGTTATAGGTTGGGTACAACATCAGGAAATTGGGGGGGTGATGATATTTCCAGATGCTATGTGTAACTTAATCTCAGAATGCTAGACTAAGGTACTCTCTTATTAGTGATTATCTGACATGTACAATAAGTACTATGATCCAGTG
>JBBPMZ010000292.1:0-16799 GCA_038090575.1 Tylopilus cf. pernanus | reverse complement strand
GACCTCCATCTCTGTATAGCGTGCTCGTTTTGATACGGCACGTGCTCCCGTCGTACGTGGGGTGTATCCCATCGTAGGTGAGTCGTCTGGTTGCGTTTTGGTGTCGCGATTCGTGTCTGATCGCTTCCATCAGGGGAACTGTGAAGTGCTGATTTAACCAGATAGTTTAGATAGATACTTGCAATTATGCTATGGAAATGATATGCATATATAAGGGTGAAGATTATACTTGCATTGTTGGATTATATGACCTATAGTGGTCTGTTATTTCTTAATGATATGTAATTGTCAGAAGATTATCATGTATTGATCATGCATTGACCTACAGTTCAGAAGATAGGCATGGATTGTCAGGCAGGATCAAAGTCTGATCTAAGACTGAATGTTTGCTATATCATTGTCTAAAATGTCAACCACCTCAGATAAAATAAGGTATTATCTTTGAAGTCAAAGTGACTCATTAGGACAGCTGTAAAGTGCTGATAGATCTGTTAATACCATACAAACATGCTATCTAAACAATAACTATTATATACAATCAGAACTTGTTGGCATCTTGAGAATTTATGATCTAGCTTGGCAAACATACATCACTGTGCCAACTACAATGGACAGTTATTAACAGATTATCATACAAGACCACAGCTTCACAACACCTAATCATCCACTGGAAACTATGAGGACATTGTCATAGTTTATCAAGTACATACCTCAAGTTATCCAATAATTTTTCAAACCAAGGGTTGGACAGTCACTGGCAGGGGGCCATCAACCTTCCAAGTCTGTCAAGGAATGGAATTCACTAGTTACTAGTATGTGTAGTACATATCAACTCAAATGTGTAATTATGTACTAATAGCTTAACCCACCCTCATTCCAGAACAAAATTGCCATAGGCAAGGTAATACCCTGGTTAATAACTGCACTAGTATGATATGGGGATGCAAGCCCAAAGCTGCACTGACTTCAAGTTGCAGACTCAGGCCAGCCACCCACTGGCACTACACCTACCCCAATCCACTCTGCAGTGGTGTACATAGTATGAGCATGTGCACCCCCCACTCTACTAAGACCATACAGTGAAACAATGGAGTGCAACAATGCACAATCACCAGCCACATGAACCAGGTCAGCCAGCAAGTTATTTGTGCCAAGCTATATAGCACCTGCCAATGGATACTATCAGTAGATGCCAAGCAACTCACCAATACTGCCAAACCCACCTGGTGATGCCACAAAACAGGAGAACAAACCCCCAAGCATCCAGGTCAAAAGGGAGCAAGATGAATTTGCAAGCTGAGATGTCAAAGGTCCTGCCAGTGGTGACAAGGTGGCAGATATCTGTAAATTACCAGCACACTGGGAAGTGACCAAAGGAGCTGCAGAATGCATTGGAATGTCAGCAGAAATGGTTGAAAAAAAGGAAAAGGCTGAGGAAGACTCAACAAGTCAAACTCAAGCAAGAACACTTGCACCATGAGTGACATGCATGCACTAAACAGTCCCAGGATCCTCCAGACAAAGTCTGTGAGGTCCTGAACTCAATGCAAGTTGCAACGAGTAAATCCCAGAGCTCCAAGTCCAAGCTCAAGGAGGGGAGACAGAAATCAGCAACCTATGGAGCTCTGTGCACCATGTTGGAAGTGCTAGGAACAGGCTAATAAAACTGTTGGAAGCAATAGAACACATTGGAGAATGTGCAGAGCTACTAGTAAGCAGGTGAGAGAACTCACCTGAGAGGGAATGAAGGCGCATTCAAGTTGTCGAGGTAGAGGGCCAGAAAGCTACTTGGTCAAGAAGGCCAAGCCAAGCATTGTCGAGGCTGAATTTAGTATGTCTTGTCAGTCGAGCAAAAAAATCATCTCACTAAATTCTGACCAGAGAAAGTGGGCCAGGAATTGGATCAGCATGAGCCAGTTGTGTTGCCTCACCATTCTTGTCCGAGTCAGTGCGTGTTGTCCAAGTCAGGTGGGAACAAAAGGAGAGGGAAAGGGCAGGCCACTGGTGATGCATAGAATTTATCGTCGTCATCATCCATCACAGGGTGAGGCCAGGTGTAGAAGGGTGGGTCACGGTAGTGGTGGTGGGAGAGGTGGTGGAGAGGTGGAGACCATGCCAAGATGTGGGGATGTTGCCAGAGAGGCCGTGGCAGAAACCACGATCGATTGCAGGAAGTTCCAGCATGAATCGCACTGACTCGGATGCTGCCAGACTGCCAGTGGGACCCAGACTGACCAATTCCGAGTCCTGGATGTTCTCGATGTGGGGTTTAGCAATAATAGGAGCAAGTGGCGGAGAGTGCATTCAAATTCACATTTGTGAATGGCTGAGAGCTTGAACGAGCATGCTCATCATCCATTGAGAGGATACTAGTAGCGTGTCGTGGTGAGTACTAATGATACGTTCAAAGCAGTGATATTGAGTATCAAGCCTAAAGGACCAATGTAACGAGGTAAGCTCTAATGACCGGGCCATTTCTATCGTACTCACAACCGTAGTTGCTTTTCCCTGTCTCCCTATGATCCCTCACTTACAACTTAGTAAACCAACTCCAACTCCTGGACATAACTTTGAGAATCCACAAAAACCGCTGACGGGACCCCCGACGAAATTCTTCTCACTCTTCTGACTCATACTAACCACTGGCATCGCCTCACTATGTCTGTACTATGTCCTTGATGCTGACACTCATCATCACCATGTACGCCAATGGTCATGCACTCGGCGTCCAAGTCCAATTCCGCAATCATCGGTTTCGACTTGCGTAGAACTGGCATTGGGAAGTGGGAGAGTATATCTGAGTGATGTCTCATACCCTGGGCTGAATTTGGCTACTGTAGCAGGAATAACGATCCCTAGGCCAGTTCTATGATAAATTTTCAACTATTACTGCGTGGGTGGGCAAAACTGGTGTCGATGGGAATGGTGCCTGACTCGGGATAGCCTCCCATTAAGGTGCCAGCGTGATCAATGTCATGAAACGTAGGGTATTTGTGTGCTTCCATGCAATCGACGAGGACGAATGAAAGGTAGTGAGTTGCCAGGGCAGCGCAGTAGGAGCAACTGAATGGAACAGGTAACCGCTCGTACTGCATGAAATAGAGACGATACGAGCCAGCGCTGAAAGGGGCATTGGTCAGATGGTCTGGATGGATCGCATCATGCCACTGACCAGGGACGCCTAAGTCTGAATTCAGGATAAGGCAGAGTGAGTACTACAACTCTTGAGGGCGCTTGACGATTTCCGTAAGGTCGCAGAACTATTCGACAGATAATTCCGTGGACCCATGGCGAGACGAACATGCTCGCATGGCCAGAGACTAACTCCCCAGATTCTCGCCTTCTTCCTGGGAGATTTGGGCTCATTCTTGGAGGAGGGGCCGGCTGTTGGTCCGGACTCTGCGTTCTCGAGGTCAGAATCTCGAAATTCAACCGGTAGCAACGCGGCATCGGCCTGGGTGAGGCTGAACCAAATTAAACTTGGTGCGCAATGGCGTGTGAGTTGCAACGGTTCGACGTAACGTTGAACACCATTCACCATGACACTGGCAAGTCTCAGTAATGCTTAAATTGTTCGACGTCAAAATCGGAAACTCACGGGTTAAAATGTCCTGCGGTTGCCCTTCTCCGTACGGGGTGGCCACCCGCGTTGTGCTACACCACACATGTCAAACAGGCATGAAATGTTGTTGCGTGACATACGAGCAACGTAGTCGAGGACAGGGACTCTATGGATTTGCCCCTAGGAAGGGGCTTTCGGTGAGTTTAATGGCGCGGAGGACGTATTTGAGTGCACAGGTCGCAGTGCCGGATGTAGAATCGCGAAGTAGGTCCTAGAGAATATGTCAGAGAAGATGAGAAAGACTGGATTCGGTCTCCAACTAACCATCAAATGGCACCTATCATGACATCGACGCAATCCCCTCGGTGCCCACTCAAATTTTGTTGTCCCAGTTGCTGAAGGAATTACTATAATTCCAACGTCGTTCGGGTCTGATGACCTATAGTGCTATCAGTAACCTGAAAGCGAAACTTGAAACGCAAAGGCGTGACACAAAACGTGACGGGGTCGTCGCGTGCCAAAAATCAAAAAATTTAAATTGGTCCGACTTTTGACAAGTTTACTTGAACCTACTAAATTTAAGGAAACGACATAGTACATAACAGTGAATCGCTCGGTGGGATTTTTTCAGTAGTACTAGTCGTAATCATCTTCCTCATCACCAAGAGCATACAAGATTCGAGGCTCGTTATCTGAGTCTGATTCCCCATCCTCCGAGGCAGATCCGAATTCGGACACTTCCCACTGCAGATCTCTGCCATCCCAGTAAGGGAGCACAAATTCGGTATCTTGATTGGGATGAGAGTCATCCGAATCGTCGGGCATCTGCATCGCGGTATATGTATGGCCATTTTGCAGTTCAGCTTGGGATGGGGGCAACGCGGCAGAGGACATCGCACTGGTAGGCGAGCTAGTTTGAATGGTTTCAACCCCAGTGAGAGGTTGCCTCTCGTCAGATGGGCTGCGAACATGGGAATACGTATGCCCAACGCCGAGACCCCAGTGAGATCTCAGTAGCATATCACGATCTACAAATCTTGACACGAATTTAAGCTATCACGATGGCCAGAGAGATAAATGTGGCTTACTTGTTGACGTAGTAGTATTTCCATTCCTCTGAATTACGCGCAATAGAGGAGGTCGTGATCTCTGGGTCTAGCTTTCCGTGTCGAAAAGCAGGTAAGAGATGACAACCTCTCAGTATGTCCGTCGGGTCCACAAAGTCGAATGACGTTGGATCATTCATTTCGACGAGCCTCAATGCATTAAGACCGCATAAATCTTGTTGCGGGACTCGTTCAAACCACCGGACGTGTAAGAAGTCCATTCGCCGAGGTAGGTAGTCCTTCATTCCTGGTCCGATGTACTGAACATTGGCGTGGTATATCCCGATGATTCTGGCGTAACAGAAGCGGTCAGAATCAGAATCATGGTCGGAATCTCGCCTGCAAAGCATTAAGATGTCTCGGTGTTCCGTATTCGGATTGACGATGTCGTAGGCGCGACGGACATCGTACGTCGTATAGTTGATACGAAGGACGTAATGTTGATAGACACGATCATTTTTGAGGATCACATGGCCCGAATTGGCGTCCAGTGTACTCAAGCCATCTGTAGTCGACAAAGAGTTCATATCGTGATCTAATTCAGACCTGGACTCTGCGGTATGAATTGCCGTGACGCGAGGGAGGAGATGGCGTTCAAGCTTGGATGTGAAGTCCTATATTTACGTCAGAATGATCTTAACAAGGTGCTGATTGCTAACCACCTTAATAGCTGGGTCATTGGAGTTTTGCAGCACGAAAGTAGGGAGGTGTAGGGGATGATTTTGCGATTTCCCAATCAAATAGCGCTCCTCCGGATCGTTAGGAATGCGCTCCGAGCCGTGGAACTTGACATCGACTCGCTCGCGAATTCGTCGTATGCGTACTTGGCGCCTCTCAATTTGAGTGAGCTGGTGAACAAAATCCTTCCGACTAGTCCGAAGGAATCTTCCTTTCCCAACACGATGCTCCCGCTCACCCTGTCAACGCGTGAGAATGAGGGTGACCTAACTAATACTTGAATATTCTCACTATTTGTGTTGAATAGGAGTCGGTAGTCCCGTATCGCCGGATGGTCGACACATAATCGCCGAGGGCGTGGAGCTTGTATGTTTGTAAGTTAAATGCTTTCGGTTGACGCGACATTTGAGAAGTCCTCTGAGTGGATGCCTCGGGACGGGATGGAGACTTCCGTTGGTATCGCTGGCGCCGCTCGGCTTCACGTTTGAGTTCCCGTGTCGAGAAAACAGGGCATGTCACTGCAGCAAATGCACGAAGTTCGCTTCCGAGAGATGCAGTGACATTGTCCAAGAGCTGGAGGGTTTCATCAGTATGTAGCCGGAGTTTTGCCAGACCATGCCAATTGCAGAGAATACAAAGCAATTTTAGCACTGTTGAATTGTGTGGTTCAGGAAATAATCCCTCGAAGACAGGAATGGCACACTAGAAGAGTTGTAAGATCGGGCTGAAATAAGGGAGGGAGATGAAAATATCAACCTGCAAGAGATCTTCAAAGTCATGAGCAGCAATCCTCTTCATGTCGGACGCATTTCGAGAGAAACGACGGATGGTGTCACGTCCAAATGTCGGAACTTGACGGTATCTGAAGGGTGCATAAGGATTTTCAATAGGCTGTAAAACTATAGAGACAAACCTGCGATCCAATTCATGAATCTTACTCTCCTCTAGAGACTCTAGCATGCGAAGAAGGTGAGTGAAGAGTGCTTTCCACACTCCCAATTCAAACTCGTGGAGAAGGTCAACTACCAGCATGACAAAGAGATTGAAATGTAAGTCATGCAGCCTATCCGAGAATGCATTCTGTGTGTTGATGGTCGTTAGGAAATATCCTCGAAACCTGAGACCACTTACTGATGTTGGGACGAGGGAATCCTTTTGGAGGAGTGCTTCAACTTGCGGTGTTGTGACCGCATAGTCATGACCGTAGATTAAGTCTCGTGCAGCCTGTACTCTCTCTCGACGATTTGCATCGTCACAGCGGATCAGTAGGCACCGATTGCGTGCGTCCTTATCAGTCCCAAGTTCAGGAACATCACGTAGCAATGTTTCACATCGAGGGCAAGGGCACTTCCCAAGATTGCGAATTGATGCTATGAGTATTCTGTGAAAGAATAGAATCAGCAATCTAGGCTCACCCACTCTGGAAACTCTCACTTTTCCGGATAGTCTGCGGAATACGTGAAAATGCGCGGATAGAAGCGGCGCCTCAAGCCATCACAGCAGGTGATCACGACACCGTGCTCATACGCCCGAACGAAATCATCATCCAAAAGCGCTTTCCACTGTTCGTGGAAAAGTTCCCTCTGACAGTGAGTCATGAGAACATTGCTGAGTGACTTCCCTCCTGAATGATCCATGACAAAGTCCTTGAATGCTTCAGGAAGCTGCAGCAAGTGTAAATGTAAGACGAGATGACAATCCCTGACAGAGATTACTCACGACCTGGAAGTACGCAGCATGAGAGGACGAATTTTTGGATGGTTGGCATCGGCGGTATTTTGATTCGTTGCCGAAGTATACGTAGAGTGGCCATAACTTTGCATCGCCAAATGTCGAGAGTTGGGTAGCATCTGACCAGAACATAAACGCGGCGACAACGCGCGGTAAGTCGCAACCAGGTTCCGGGAGAGATTCTTGAAGTTCTTTATGGGCATCAAGGAATGCACTTGAGGTGAAAAGCTCCCCGTGGACTTTAATGTCTTCGTCCTTGTGGGGTGGACGCCAGAGTAACTCGTATGGTTCGTAGTGAAAATGTGCCACTTGGACGGGATCAGTGACCTTCTCTTCTAAGATCGAAATAAGTGACCTGTGATAGAATCCTTGCACAGTGTAGGGTTTGGGTCCCGGATTAGTTGCGCGGCCGTGGAAAGGAACTGAGATTGTGATCGAGGAAGCCTTCCACCCACGATCACCGTTCAGCCATTCAGGAACACCCAAGTCCGAATCATCATCAACATCTCGGGCCCCTAGTTCTTTGTTGATGGAATCCCATGCAACCCCAGACAAATCGGCTGAATCGAATGCAGGGTTCCCGACGATGCTAAGCAGCTGCCTAAAGTCCTTCCGCGACTTCTGAGCACCTTGATTCCAATACCAGTCGCCTAGGCGCATTGCGCTCTCGTTCGGATAAGAATAAAATAGAGTTTCCGGCTTGGAATCCTGGGCACTTTCGCGAGGCGGATGAGAAACGTGATCAACTGAATATGGGTCCTCCGGATCATGTAAGGGAAGGCTCTCCGACGTATACACACGGGATAAACCAAACTTATTCATCATAGTTCTGAACTTTCTTAGCAACGAGCGAGGTGGAGAAGTTGAATCGAATAACCCAGGCGATTCTGACGAGATAGACGCTTCTGCTAGGCAAGCCTTGTTCCCACCGTTCGGTCGGCCGAGAGTTTCTTCTCCAGCCAAGATATTTAAGTTTGGATTGACGGCAAGACTCGGAGGGGGGAGAGGGAGTAGTGGTTCAGGTAACAGGTCTCGAAAGCGTAACGGTAACCGGCGAGCTCTACGAGGACGACGCTGTGCAAGAGGCAAGTCATCCTGGACATTCATCTTGTTAAATATCGTCCATAAAAAAAAATCAACACATACGCCCGGAGTGTTGGTAGTATTGGCCTCCTCGCCGCCGTCCACGTTCACAGTGGATTCCGGATGCTGAGATACCGAGCGGGAAACGTCCTGGAACAAAGGATCAGGTGAAGTAAATGCACTGTGGGATCACTAGTACCTGGTGAGAAACTTGCTCGCTGGCTTCAGCATCGTCGTTCTCATTGCGAGTGTTTCCCCCTTGGTCGACGCTAAAACATTTAGAGTGTGTCAATCTAGCCTTCTTGGCTGAGTATAGCTCTTTCGCCTTAGTGAGGGCGCTGGAGAGCCTTTTCTTTCCCTTCTGGCAGCTTTTTTCGTGCCTTGTGAAACCTCCTGGACCTGTGAATGTGCGACCACAAATGCAGGTCTTCGTAAATTGTGTAGGGTCGGACATAGTGCAGGCACAGGCTAACAGGTTGAGCTTCGGATCATGATACCAGGAAGAGCTGCGTGGTACTAAGGCTGGGAGCACTGGTCGCTTGACAGTGATCAACTGCGAGACTTGAAAGTGTCAATGTGGCTTACTAGCTTCACCTGCTCAAGTAAGCGGAAACTATGTAATAGATGCTGAATATGTTATTATGTACTTGTAACAAGAGGGCGATCCGAAAATGGAATAGCATACCGTGACGGAGGAAACCATTCATAGTGAGGGTACAGTTATTAGAACCAGCTACTTAGCGTGGAAATATAATCGGTAATCGCTTTAAGTAATAGTTGAAAAAAATCCAGATGGTAAATGGACTACTTTTTCGGCGGACGAAAGGATCCCCAGTGGTACACCGAATTCGTTTCTGCTAGTAAATCTTGCCAACGGAGTACGACCCCGTGTAAAGGTCGCATCCTCCCGGAGCAGTGCAAGAGGGCGACAGCTCACTGATTAAAGACGGATTCCCGCCACTTCATTTCTAAGTCAGACCTACTCGCATAGGTGAGTTACGCTAGAGAAAAATCTGTATTGCTTCGAGGGTGAATCAGTGCATGCATACATGCCGGATGGAGTGCATTTAAGGCTACGTGGCGCATGACGTCAGTATCAACACGCGCGAATGTCAAAAAGATGAGTCGAGCGGAGACACACCACCCAACAAGCGTGGACGCAGGGAACTGTATAGGGATGCTACTTTTCGGGATGATATGCACACATGTTCTCCATATGAACTCGCACGCAACTGCTGGCTTATGGGACAACTATGAACGAGATGTGAACTATTCAACTGTGCAAGTCTTTGAGATCAACACGTGTACATACATGTGCTTCTCTGCGCGACCAGAAATGCCAACGTGAACTTGAATATCCGAGGTGGAGATATCCAAAATTTCGAATGCACACTTCGAGAAGCCACTGGCAAGCGACAAAAGATACAGAATATAACCTGTGGAAAAAGTCCTCTCGGCAGATAAAATCTAGTACCGCGATGTTTCGTATACCTCAACCAAACGCGATTCAATTGTTGGCTTCCTCCGCGACCGTGTAGCAGTTCAAGTAGTAGCAAACAGCCTAAATTTTAGCGCTCGACAACTCCGCTGAGCAGCAATGTCCTGTGGGGCCGCTCGGTCAGGGAATTTGGATTCTCCTTCACCCGTAGGAAAATCACTGAGGGATACATATCAGTGAACCAAACACAGACACGACAAATTCGCCATGAACCTACGGTGTAGGGAGGCCATGGACGAAATTTTTTCGTTGATCGCAGACGTAAAAACACTAGAGAGTACATTCGTTAGCAAACATCTTATCGAGGCCAGAATGCTTCACTTATACCGCCATACCCTTTTCGTGGAACAGCAAGCTGATCATTTCGCGTGCACCAGCATTCGGATACATTTCCCTCATCTCAACCATCACTTCGCGGATAGTTTGAGGGGTGTGCTTGCTGACGTGTGCGCTTTCAGCCCCATATCAATGATAATGTACGTACTGAAGCATGAGAAAAAGGTCCCCACTCACCCTAGACCATATTGGCTGGTGTCGAAACGTTTTTGTAGCTCTCGAACAATCTGCGCATCATCAATTAGACGGGCCCTCCAAAGACAGTGGATATGAGGGGTAATCTCCTCCAGCGGCACTGCACAAATGTTATTACATAACTTACACCAGGGAAGCGCCTACAACGTATGTGTAGGCTTCCATTGGTTTGACATTGATGGAAGGACTTCAATATCGATGACAGTGGAGTTGGCTGATGTGATCGTGAGAACAGGGAAGACTTACTAGAGAAGATGAAGTGTCAGCACCAACTTGAAACAGTCACTCAATATCGTACGATGCTGTGGTGGCTTTGGGTATATTTGGATTTGGCAGCGAAGTTGGCACCACTGCACAGAGTCACACGATAGCGTCGATGGGCCCGTATGGTATTCCAGGAATCCTGCGCTGTGGGGAAGCTAGTCGACACTATCCAGCGTTACACGCTGTCAACCGATCTCAACAAGCTGTTCCGTAGAGGCGAATATCCTGTACTGCCAATCAGGAAACTTTGCAAAGACTATATAGCATTGTGTAGACTACGCAGTCCTGTCGAGCTGTAGACTTCTCCAGCAATTTCCAGCTCTATATAGTTGATCATTATTTTGTCATTTTCTATGTGTTACAATATACTGAGAACCAGCCATAAGCGTCCAGCGACTGTAGCACCAGTTATATATTAGTTGCTACTCAAAGTACAATATATCACAAGCAACAGTTGTTCATAGTACTATTATTCTACTACAGGTACATCAGGCTAAACTGTGATCCCTTGTACTGTTGTGGTGGCACAATGGGCGTGGCACAAGAAGGGGGTATGTGTAATGCACGTCATGATAGCCTTCCCCTGCGTCCCTGTAGTGTCGTGGCATAGATGGGGATACCGTCGGTCCGTGCGGGTACGGCGGGGGCAGAGACAACTCGGACATGAAGATCGTCCAAGCACCGCTGCCCATGGTCATCCTGGGGCTGATGATAAGTCAGTGGTGCGTACGGATCATAACGAGCGTCCACGCAAGGGCACGCAAACGCTTGCGGTGGCGGTACATCCTGGGATGAAGCAGGATAAAGTTCAGATCAGTAGTGGCGATAGGCGTGTGCTGGCAGCGGTTGGGGTGAGTGGTAGGGGTGATGCCGAGGCGCCCGTGGCGACAATGGTCAGTTGCAAGTCAGCATGATAGAACAAGAACAAGAGAGGTCTAAGAGTCGTCACTAGAAGACTCAAACATGGATGGAATGGACATACACGGTACAATCAGCAGGTATCCAATTTGGAGTGGAATCTTGGAAGTATAATGTGGTACTGGACACCAGCGATATGATATCAACTTTATGAATGCGTTGGTAGGATCGCTTACGGGTTATGAAGGTAGTCCTCTAGATACACCGCAAGCCTGAAGGCGAGGTAGCAGTTAGTAACACAGCTTGAAGCAACTGTGACGGGTGGAAAATGTAAGGTGCATGGCGTGCATCGTTCGTCAACTGACGCACCACAAGTCTGAATGTCACTAATAGTAATCAGGTTCGGTGAGTATTTGACGCACCAGTGAGAGGCGCCCGAAGCAGCGCGACGTGGGGACTTGTGGCAGCAGCATTGTCGTGATCATCATCCGTCGGGGTAGTAGAAGTGAGAAGTGTACGACATAGTATTGAAAATCACATAGCCCAACACTCGCCGCATCAACAATATCACGTGTACATTCACGTGACTTGGTCACTTCGTTAGAATCCACAGATATTCAATCCAAAGCTCTGCTGCATACGGTTCGGGCTGGTGGTACTACCGTCCGGGGATATTGTAAGGTGATAGGGATGCAGCTCGGTATGTCTTTGGATTCGTGTGCCTGCTGACGCTGATCGATGATCGATGATCTTTCACCTTTATCCCTTAGGCTTGCCTTCATCCTCACCATCTCATCGTCTCGCCACTCACTCCTGCAGAGTCCTGCTGTCATGACTCAGACTCCCCACCACACCCGGTACGCCATTCCCACACCTCACTCCCACCTTCTGTGCTACCTGGGCAGGATGATGCGACAACGTGCCGCAATGACGATGCAGCATCAACGCGTCTCACCCTTCAAGCTCCAAGTCCTTAGGGTCCTACTTCTCACCCTCCCTGCCATATTCACCCTCCCCCCTTTACCTTCATTTGTGCCACCGTACAATACAGTGGGCAACACGACGACTGTGGCATGATGCGGCGTGCCACGATGACGACAGTGACTCCACTCCTTCCCATTCTCCTCTCCCTCTCCCTCTCCCTCTCCCTCTCTCCCTAGCCTCTTCCATATCAACAACCTCACCCGACGACAACACGACGACAATGCAACAAGAACGAGACGTCAACGTGACGTGGTGACGATGCGACGAGATGTCACTTCGTCCACGCGTCATGTTCATTTCCTTTGCACGTCGATTCACCGCAGGCCCATGCCACTGTCAATTTGCTACGACAATGATAGTGGCCCCCTTATTGCCTCCATCTCATCTCTTGGTTTTGCACACCCAGTCATCTGGTAATTCCTATTGTAGTTCATGTTATTCACCTAGTTTAGTTTCATCTCTTGTTCTACGCATCACTAGCGCAGCATGTTGTGCTGCACAACTTTACTTTGTAGCTAATGACATTTTCTATTTATATTATTAGCAAGGAATGTGAGTTCTACTCGGGACATGTAGTTAAGGCCCACGAATATAATAGATACTCGACGCGTAGGTAGCTCTACGTAAGCTACCGCATAAGCCCTTACTGCACGGAAACAGGGTTTCCTGGTACGGTCACCGGGCAAAGTCCCTCCCCGACCTTACTACGATCGAGTCCTCCAATGCCACTCCTGCATCCAATGTGCCGCGGGTACACCCTGTTCATGCTGAGCTTGCCCTTGTCCAATCCTTAGCATCCTGGCCTTCGTATTAGACTATCAGGGTAAGCGCATTGCATCTTATACATTTTATTCCTTCAGTGACCAAGACCTAGGGAGCTCGTTGCTTCTTACAGACCCCCGGATTTTGACGGACCCGTAGGCAGGTTATACATGCCAGTCATTCTAACTGATGGCTCCCCAGGTCCTTTGGTAGGACAAGATATGTTTGGAGACGGAAACCTCAGCAACGGGGTTAAGATGTTCAAGGAACAGCGTGTTTGAAGTCACTACTGCCGCTGGCCGGGTTTCGGATTGAAGGTGTTCGCAGTGCGCCGTGACGCAGTGAGTTGGAGGGGGTAAATCCCATTGAGGCATATTAATACAAGAAACCTTTCTTAATTACACACTACAAACATCCTTTCTTGATCATGTACCTTTCTCTTATCTACGAAAACCTACATACAATGCAACATTGGTGTCCCGTGTCCCCCGAGCCCATATAACCAAACTAAAAAAAACAGCCACAACAGAAGCACTCCACAAAGACTGGACGGGCTTCGGCTCGGAAGTGGTTTCGGCGGTGGCAGTTTGGCGGCCAAGAAGCCCCGGATCAGTACGAACCAATATAACCACTTGGGGGTCTGTCTTGGTAGATCCCCCTCCTCTCACTCTCTACGACTCACGCTTCGTAGGCCCATTTTCTTGTTGACTTCACGGAGCCATGCCACAGCCTCACCAGGTTGCCATGGTCCAAAGTCCTTTGCACGTAGTTGCATCGGGGTGTTGGTAACCAAAACTACTCGGAAAGGGAAAAAAAGACGGTAACATCGCCGATGTATTTACCACCCTCGATCCGAATGCTGATATTGCTCCGCTCCCCCCACGGCTTTCTGCTGTCAAGAGGGATGTATTAGATGACATAGGTGCATCGTGTAACCCTCGATGTCATTGCGTCGACATGGAAGGTTGTACTCAACGCTCTTGGGCCTCGCGTGCAGGAAATTATTTCTCACAAGGTAAACGTGAGCCTTCTTTCCGACCTGCCGCGCAATGCTTCTGCATGTTCACTCTCTAGTTAGATCATTCCATACATCCCTCATCAAGAGTTTGAAGCAGGCTTGTCGGAGAGCAGAGAAGACACAACTCGCAAAACGAGCGTGGTGATGATCACAGCCTAAGGCGTCCCAAAAGATATGAGTATACTTGTCGTCCCACTACTGGTAATGTGGATAGCAATCAGCGTATTCAAAACTTGAAGGAGGCATTAGTACATAAAATGGAAATCGAATATCAAAGACTATACATTAGTCAGTGTGTGATTCCGAAACACGGATTGGGCTCCATACAACCCACTATTAATGGAGATCCGGCGAGGTATCCTTCCACATCGATAGTCCAAACATCCGAACTCAGATTAAGTCACTAACAAAACCCACGGACAGCATATAAAGGGGAGCGCGGAACCGCCGTCGGAGGCTCGTGTTCTCAGGCTGGATGGACCTTCCATGCCCAAATGCGAGCATGATAGCTGCGTGCGGTGAGTTTCTAAACGTTAGCTCCGTCACAATCTAGTCCCGCGAACGCTTATGAGCTTACGACATACCGCACTTCAGTCACCACCACAGTGTCCCCTGGACAGGCTCGCAAATCAGCAAGGCACGGGATATTGGAAACCATCACCCCACTTGCAAGACCATGATACACCTGCGTAACCAGAATTCTACTGTGGCTTAGTATTACTCTGGCCATTTTCACGAATCGGACGAACGTCGAGAACCACCACATAAGAAACAGAAATGGTGGCTTAACGTCACAGAAGCTGGGTACCAAATGAGCAAAATAAAGTCATATTAGCGAAAATTTTGTAGTGTACGGTACAATCTAGTCAGGGAGCAGGTAATAATACGTAGAAGTATGGCCATAAGCATCGGACGCAGGTTTTCACATTGGCCGGTGAGAAACATGTACACCCCGAGTCGGTTTCCGAGGGGTCTGATAATTAATGTATTTGCAACGAGTACAACAATTATATTGTGTCTATCACACCTCCACATTATAGCTACAATGAAGTTCATCAATTTGGCGATACTGTACTAGGAAAAACTCAACATACACAACGCGAGGATTGATATAGCTTGATTGCAACGTATGTTCGTATACCGCATGGAGGTATCTCCCCCCAAGGGTTGCAGAACTACTTGAGTCCTTGAGTGGACTGTACTCAGATCTTAGCTGTTCAAGATCTTCTTCGCTAATAAAATGACGCAGGAGCATCTCATGTTCTTCGTAAGCTTCTTGAGCACGGAGGAGTAATCTGGCCAAAAAATATTTCTCTCCCATAGCCTGTTTGAATTGTTCGGTGATCCTCTCCACCATTCGCAGGCCCGCAGATGTGGGCATGGGCTAACGAGGTATGAACATCGGCACATCATGGTTTATTAGAATTGGATTACAAACCATAAAGTAAGAGGTGGTCTGTCGCTGGAACTCCATGCCAGAAGAAATCGATGTGGAGGGAGAGGGAAAAATTGGCTGGAATGGGACAGGGGGTTTTTCCCCTGGTAGCAACTTGAAGGTCGTTGAGGGGACACTTGCGAGCGAATTCGGGGACAGCATAGTGGATGGTTTTCCAATGCAACTCAGTCAGTGGAGTTGTTTTCTTTTTTCTTACGGAATTTATTTAAACACTGAACTGACGATACGGTGAACCAACACTCAGTGACTAAAACCATATTACGTCAAAAATCCTACTGACAAATTTAAATGACAATATACCAGGATTTGACATATGAGGGATTACGCATGCTTAACCAGGGAAGTTTACATACAGTGGGCGATCTGATAAGAATGATTAGGTTACGTTTTTGGGAAATTGTGTTTGGTTTCCGGCAGCACCGCGATGTGAAGGGGTGTCGCGAGCCACGACCCTTTCGAATGACTAATGTGCTTGTCTCCGCAGTGATGCTGACTGCGACAATCCAGCATGCGATAGCACGTATTCCGACCCACCCCGAGCGGTCAAGATCCTTTCCACGGAGACGAACAAAGGTTGGAGTTATGTAATTCACAACTGCTTGCTTGCGTCCCCGGAGTATTCTTCCTTCACCTCCGTCACTGGCGTGTGCGATGAGTCCTACTCTTAGAAGCTATTCGGTCCTTTTTCTCACTATTTTCTCAGGCACCACCGACCAAACCTCCCTCGACACAGCTTACTTTGAGCCGTGAGGATCCCCTTCTATGGACACGAATAAACGTCCAAGGTATGTGGCTGGTTCATCCGTCTGATCGCCGTCTGTTCATGTCCGCCTTTATGCTCGCCTCAGGTCACCTGCGACGATACGCACTCAAATAAATCTTGGTCCATTGTCGCTCAGAGCATGTCCTAGCCGCGCGAGATCAATCAGATGGAGATATACCAGTACCTCGAGTGGGTGCTAAATGTCGACCCACCCTCATCTTAAGGGAGTTTTGGGACACGATTCGAAAGGACTTCGTCGGTCTCGGCCCCTATCCCACATATATCCTGCCGTCAAGAGAGAAGCTTGAGCCCACCTCGCCACCGTGAGTGGACCATTGCACGGCGGCCCATTACCACCGTATGGCCTGTGGTATCCTCCATCAGCAAACCAGCCCTTGGCTGTGCAGGTCTGCAAAGGTTTGTACAGATTTACAGGCCTGAAAGAAAGGTACCTACTAATACAGCCATGGGCAGATCTGTGTGATACTGTACACACTCAAATTTC
>JBBPMZ010000291.1:0-16801 GCA_038090575.1 Tylopilus cf. pernanus | reverse complement strand
TTGCACAATTTTTCAATGATATTTTACAGGTGGTGAAGAAAGTTAATGCAGCGTTTACCACTCAACGGTACGTTATTCTATCATCTACGCATGTCCTACATATTGACATAAATTTGAATGCTCAGACAGTGGCATGCTGATGGCGCTACATCACCGCTCAAAGGCTCGGACGCGAATCGCAAGCCTGACCTTGTACTACTGTCTGGACCGCTTTCGAAGTCATCGAAGGAATTGGACTGGAGGGACGTTATCGTCCTTGGAGAAGTCAAGTCCAAAAAGATGTCTGACACACTTAGAAAATCCTACATCGAAGCAGCAGGGAAAACTGCCCTCCTCCTCTACACGCAGGACAGTAGGCACTCAGCACCGTGCCTGCGAATGCTAGGTCAGCATGTTGTCCTCACCTTCTTCAATCGGGGGGGATCCCTTTCGACTGTGCCATTCGATATCCATGAAAACCCTGAAATCTTCCTATGGATTCTATTGGGCCTTTCTACTGTTCCCAAGCCCAACATCGGGTTCGACGAGACGATGTTCTGGGAAAGCGACGAGAAGAAGAGAGTGTTAGTTGCATGGAAAGGGGATACCGAGAGCGATGACAGGGGCAATCCAGTTATATATTTGGAACAACTAATTTTCATCTCAGATGCGTTACATAGTCGTGGCACAACGGTCTGGTCCGGTTTGATGAGGGATTCCGAGTCCTCTCCCAAATCCCCACTACAGGTTGTTGTCAAGGACTCCTGGATCGACCCACTACGGAAATTCACGGAAGGTGCCCTGTTGGCAAGACTTAACGATGCAGGGGTGGAAGGTGTACCCCTACTCATACATGAACAACAGGTGCAAGGACCTCATCCTTCCCATCCCGGAGTAAAAATGAACATGTCGACGCACTACCTCCGTACCCTTCTTTCTTTGTCATACGGCCGTGCGTACCAACTGCGTGTCCTCTCCCATCTCGTGACTGAACCGGTCGGGATATCGATTATGTCGTTCTCTTCCCTCGCCGAACTTCTCGTGGCATTCATAGACTATGTATTTAGTACGTCATATCCATATTTCATGGTCTGCACCACTGATGGTCTCTCGTAGTACACGAGGACGCGATCGTCAAGGCCAAGGTCCTCTACCGTGATATAAGTTTACTGAATCTACTTCTTGTTTTGTGGGATTCTTCTGGTGATGGCAACCGACGCCTGGACTTTCTTGACAGTTTACCCCCGGATACCCGCACGCGCCTACAGGCCAAGATGAAAGACATCACATATCGCGGTCTTCTCGTGGATTGGGGTTATGCTGTCCCACTTGATGCTTCCTATATTGGTGCTGAGCCTGCACATACATCGCAATCGTCATCCCCTCTCTCTCCTTGTAATTTGCCCCCAACATCCCCTATGACACCACCCAGTTGCCCTTCCTCAGAAATAGGAGAGGACTCTGTCCCCGTTCGTATATCTATCCATGGCCAGGATCGAATTGAGCGCATCCCACTCTCCGAGCTGAAAATAAACCACGAAATTGTACTCTCGATGGGGAGGGATCACCCTTCCGATTACCCCCAGCCATCGATTGATACAACCCACTATATCGTACTGTAAGTCCCTCCACTCACAGGATGAGGGTTATGCTTACCAATGTCTTCTAGGGGACATGGTCATGGATGGCTGCAGAACTTGTGATGGCTGGTCCAGGGAAACCAGTTACCCACACAGCCAGTCACGACCTCGAGTCACTGTTTTACATCCTCCTCGGGATCTGTGTGCTATTTGACACACCCCATTGCCTTAAGCCCGAGAGTGTGCTCTCTGAATGTTTTGATATTTACTTTAATACGTTTCAGCCGAGCCTCCTGAAAACGGTGACAATCCAGTCCGAGTTCGGCTGGCGGTACCAAATTCTAGAACACATATCCCCTTATTTCCAACCCCTCATCCCCCTCCTCGAGACCCTGCGGGAATGGATCATCCTACCAATTTCATTCAAGAACAAGTCATTCCACGTTGACCGTCCAATCACACACATCGAAATGCGTAAGGCGCTCATCGAAGCATTGAGCAATATCGACGACGAAGGCTGGGTTCGTACTCGATGAACACATAAGGCTCAGGCTGTTGCCAACACCAAGCCATCCCGATCAAGTAAGAAGACTCGGTGGAATCCAGGCTACAATGGCACTTCCGATGAATCTGGCTCTGAGAGTCACGTCGATCCACGAATGCCACGCCCGTACCCGGTCTGTCAAGTCAGTGGGCCTGGTTTTACTACTCGCGCTAGCTCCGGGAGCACTCGTAGGCAACTTGATGATGACCCAGACTACCCTGACCCAGACTCTCGGGCCTCCAAACGTCTACGACCTACATTGCCCCAGCAGGAGACAAGACCCGATCTACGGCAAACACGCCCCATAACTCGCCGATTTGCAGCCACTGCCCCTCCCATGTGACTGTTCCAAACTTGTTTAACACCTCTTCACCCGTGTTTAAGTATTTGTCTGCATCCTTAATTCTTTTGTTGTGTTGCCCTCGGATTACTGCAGTACTTTTCATACGGAATTTCGAGGCAGAGACTCGGGTCAGTTGTAGCAGTAGTGCATGTACTTATTACTAAGAGCTTGTAGCCGCTACTGTTTTACGTGTTTACTTAGCTCGAGAATCCGTTACAGCCCAAGTCCATGAGGCCAAGGGTAGTAAAAGAACTTGTTGTCCCACAAAATCCTTTGTCCCTACTTTTCGCCGTCTGCAGAGATTGAAGCCACCGCCGTCTACCTTCGTCGTCAACATGCCTCCTAAACGAAGATCAGCGTATGAGGACGAGGACATGCTAGCAGAACCGTCTCAGGCCCTTAACTTAAGCAAACGTGCTCGAGCGGAAGAACCTGGCCCTGGTATTGTTGGTACAAACACTCTTTCCATTGCTAATAAGAATTCAGATATATTTGACACGGAGAAGACAGTAAGGCGTTCATCCCACAGAGGGCGGGGTAGTGGGGGTCAACTTGCGCAGGTGAAGAATCTGGAACGTTTGCAAACCGCCACGGTATACCAATCAAAGCGTCTCAATGATCTCGACACCGCGACCGAAGGATGCGAGATTAATCCTATGGCTCCCAGTCAGCCTCCTCCTCGTGTCCCGGCCAGCAAACCGAGACCAAAGCCCAGGCTCAAAACCAAAACTGGAGGCTCGGTCTCGGTCTCCGGTGCGCTGTTGTCAGCTACCACTCAGCCCTCTTTCAGCTTGGCATCCCCCGGCGGTCAATTTGGATTCAGGTTGCCTGAAGTTAGATCTCAGTGCGACTTAGACTCTTCGTCGACTTCGTCATCTGTACCTCGGTCTTCCCGCGAAGCCTCAATTTTCTCCGCTCATTCCCATGTTTCCACTGTTCTGACTTCCCGCGCCAACTCGGTCTGTCCCTCTTCCCAAGGGGGTCAAGATGCTATACAGTCTGCTCATGGTCATTCTTTGTACCTAAAACGGCTGGCTCATGCGTCTCAATCTGGTGTGGAAGCCCCTCGTCGTCTTTCTCGAGTAACTGAGGGAGTTATGGATCAACTAGCAGAGGTACCTCATCTTACCCAGCAATTGTTGCAGCCCAAGTTCCAGAAAGATCAAGGACAATCATTCATGTCCAGCTTTTCAGTCCGAGAACCTGGGATTCCTCCCAGTCGCTCCATGGATTTGGATGATCCAACGATGTCACCTCGTCTAGTGTCGTTCTACCGTGCCCCACTCGATAGACCTGATCCCACTGGCTATACGCAGTTTGCGACCCCCAGTGAAGATGAGGACCATGTCAGGCAGGATGACAACAATCTGCAAATCGACGAGACAACACCAAGTGAGGACGATCGTTTCGCTGAATCTGTCTTGCGAGGAGGTAAGTGCGCAAACGCAACCAAGTTCCACACTAAATCACTGTCTACAACATCAGAGAATCCACATTCACACCCATATGGTTGGCAAAGTGTCTCTTATCAGGCCAATTACAACGACATTCTCATGGGTGACACGACACCCGCTGACGAACAACGTTTGGAGTCTTTCTTTGGGAGAAGTATGTCTGAAACTGGCATCATCGATACTTTGCTCACCCTTACTGTCCTAGAGGACGCGTATGTACATGGTCAGTGCAACCCTGGCGACCTTTCCGATGCTGAACGTGAGTGGTTTCGAGTTGGCTACTTATGCTACTGACAAATTGAAAGACGCTGGTGAGGTCATGCTGCGTAACAACGGTAAGCGCTATTACTTATAAAGAACGTTACTAAGATTTTGTCCACCGATTAAAGGCCACCCAAATGACTACCATCAGGAAAAACCTCCCCCAGATAATCCTGACAATTACATATAATTATCAGAAAATATGGATATTCTGATATTTTCATAGGAAATTGGGATAATTGTGTGACAAATTATGAACATTTCAACAGTGGTCAGATAGGAGATGGTGTAAATAATATAATATTACATGGATTTCTAAGAAATATCAAGAAATAGGATGTTTTCTATGGTATCTAAGTGTACAAAAAAGCGGACTAAAGTGTAGTAAAAGTGTAGTACTCAAGTGTACAAAAAAGCGGACCAACAGTGTAGTAAAAGTGTAGTACCTAAGTGTACAAAAAAGCGGACTAAAATGTAGTAAAAGTGTAGTACCTAAGTGTACAAAAAAGCGGACTAAAATGTAGTAAAAGTGTAGTACTCAAGTGTACAAAAAAGCGGACTAAAGTGTAGTAAAAGTGTAGTACCTAAGTGTACAAAAAAGCGGACCAAAGTGTAGTAAAAGTGTAGTACTCAAGTGTACAAAAAAGCGGACCAAAGTGTAGTAAAAGTGTAGTACTCAAGTGTACAAAAAAGCGGACTAAAGTGTAGTAAAAGTGTAGTACCTAAGTGTACAAAAAAGCGGAGTAAAATGTAGTAAAAGTGTAGTACTCAAGTGTACAAAAAAGCGGACTAAAAGTGTAGTAAAAGTGTAGTACCTAAGTGTACAAAAAAGCGGACCAAAGTGTAGTAAAAGTGGAGTACTCAAGTGTACAAAAAAGCGGACCAACAGTGTAGTAAAAGTGTAGTACCTAAGTGTACAAAAAAGCGGATCAAAGTGTAGTAAAAGTGTAGTATCTAAGTGTACAAAAAAGCGGACCAAAGTGTAGTAAAAGTGTAGTACTCAAGTGTACAAAAAAGCGGACTAAAGTGTAGTAAAAGTGTAGTACCTAAGTGTACAAAAAAGCGGACTAAAATGTAGTAAAAGTGTAGTACTCAAGTGTACAAAAAAGCGGACCAAAAGTGTAGCAAAAGTGTAACAAAAGTGTAGTGCCTAAGTGTACAAAAAAGCGGACTAAAAGTGTACTAAAAGTGTAGTAACTGAGTGTACAAAAAAGCGGACTAAAAGTGTATTGAAAGTGTAGTATCTAAGTGTACAAAAAAGCGGACTAAAATGTAGTAAAAGTGTAGTACTCAATGTAGTACCTAAGTGTACAAAAAAGCGGACCAAAGTGTAGTAAAAGTGTAGTACTCAAGTGTACAAAAAAGCGGACTAAAGTGTAGTAAAAGTGTAGTATCTAAGTGTACAAAAAAGCGGACTAAAAGTGTATTAAAAGTGTAGTAGCTAAGTGTACACAAAAGCGGACCAAAGTGTAGCAAAAGTGTAGTACCTAAGTGTACAAAAAAGCGGACCAAAGTGTAGTAAAAGTGTAGTACTCAAGTGTACAAAAAAGCGGACCAAAGTGTAGCAAAAGTGTAGTACCTAAGTGTACAAAAAAGCGGACTAAAAGTGTATTAAAAGTGTAGTACTCAAGTGTACAAAAAAGCGGACTAAAGTGTAGTAAAAGTGTAGTATCTAAGTGTACAAAAAAGCGCACTAAAAGTGTATTAAAAGTGTAGTAGCTAAGTGTACAAAAAAGCGGACCAAAGTGTAGCAAAAGTGTAGTATCTAAGTGTACAAAAAAGCGCACTAAAAGTGTATTAAAAGTGTAGTAGCTAAGTGTACAAAAAAGCGGACCAAAGTGTAGCAAAAGTGTAGTATTCAAGTGTACAAAAAAGCGGACTAAAGTGTAGTAAAAGTGTATTACCTAAGTGTACAAAAAAGCGGACTAAAAGTGTACTAAAGATGTAGTAGCTAAGTGTACAAAAAAGCGGACTAAAGTGTAGTAAAAGTGTAGTACCTAAGTGTACAAAAAAGCGGACTAAAAGTGTAGTAAAAGTGTAGTACCTAAGTGTACAAAAAAGCGGACTAAAAGTGTATTAAAAGTGTAGTACCTAAGTGTACAAAAAAGCGGACTAAAAGTGTATTAAGAGTGTAGTACCTAAGTGTACAAAAAAGCGGACTAAAAGTGTAGTAAAAGTGTAGTAGCTGAGTTTACAAAAAAGCGGACTAAAGTGTAGTAAAAGTGTAGTACTAAAGTGTACAAAAAAGCGTACTAAAAGTGTAGCATAAGTGTGGCCATCAAGACTTAGTCAAATTTGTGGTGTTGTCTAATTTGGGTAATATATTTTCCCACAGCCCCAGTTTGGCAATGTGGCAATGTTTGTGCGATGTTTTTGTTGTTTGGTCCCACAAACATATTTAAACCCAGCCTCTCTCAGATTTTTTCCCACAGCCTCTTTCTTCCCTTTCTTTATCATCACTCTTCTACACTATTTACTACACTTTTTCACTACACTTTTCACTACACTTTTTCACTACACTTTTCACTACACTTTTCCACTACGCTTTTCACTACACTTTTTCACTACACTTTTTTTCACTACACTTTTTCACTACACTTTATACTTATTGTTTTCCCTTATTATATCTTTTTATCTACACTCTTTACTACGCTTTTTTCACTACATTTACTACGCTTTTTTCACTACACTTACTACACTTTTTTACTACACTATTATCTTTTCTTTTATTTTGTTTTTTTCTTTCACTTTTATAGGTCAGTTAATTTCATTAAGTCTTTTACTAACTTATGTTCGCTTTTTTTAGGCTTATATAATCAATGTCTTATATGATGGTAAGTTTATTCATGTTTCTCAAATTCTTTTATTGACTTTATTGTTTTATTAGATGTTTTATTTTATATCTTTTCATTGTAAGTATTTTTTAATCCTGATTTGTAATAGCTGACCGATGTTTTTGCCTTATTTAGATATGATCTGAGTTAGTGTAATAATGTAATATGTAGCTCTTATTTTGTGTAGTTAATAAATCCAATATAATATTTTACTCTATCTTTTATAATATCTGAGTGAATATAGCATATATTATGGACTTATTCATGTAGAAAAACAACTTATACCATATATTTATCAATCAATTACATCAATCAATCAGAGAATTGTCTCAAAATACTCACAAAGCTTCATAAAATATACTGGAATTGTGCTGAAATATCCAGAAAATACATAAAATTCACCCAATTCTAGGGGGGGTCTACTTTTTATGATACATTTGCAAGTAATTCAAGAAATACTTGGATTTCCAAATATTTCTAAGTATTTTATGAAAAACTGATGCAATTATAATGAATTATCCAAGGGAGGTTTTTCCTGATGTCATGCTGAGGACGTCGCATCTACCCGTCGAGAGCAAATGCACAGATGGAGTGAGGCTCGCAATCCGTCTGGCCCTATTGGTAACTGCAACTGCCTGCAAGGAACGTAGCTAATATTCGATCACCAGATCAAGGCCCTACAAATGACTACGTTGAGGCCGTACCTCCCTGTCAGAGCGGTAGGAACTTCAATCACGTGGAAGGGACACAGCTGAATACTTTGATCACCAGCTCAAGGCTCTTTGAATAGCCATGTCGAGGATGCATTAGTCCGTCAACATCGGACATATAGGCGTAGCGGTGGCCATGCTTCATTCGATCTGGCACGTAAGTAACTTACGGTTGGATGTTCATGCTACTAACATGTTGTGCGAAATTTCGAAAGGCACCAGTCATGTCCCATCCTATAACGGTCGGTAAGGTTTCGTCCAAGGAACATAGCTAATACATTGGTCCCCAGATCAAGGTTCTGCGAATGGCCAAGCCGAGGACATTGTACTAGCTCATCAGCGACGAAACGGTGCCCCCTGCCTCCCCAGTAATTCTCACTTAGCTTCTATTCGGGACCAGCAATATTCCGAGCCTCAAAATACTACTCGTCCACGCTCCACTTCATCGCGTTCGTCAAGGCCGAGCAACGAAGAACACCGTATTACTCGTCCTTCCACTTCACCACAGCCATTACGAATAGTCAACCCACCCGTAACGCCAGTTGACCCCATGACGGCAGGTGCCGAGCCTTGGCAAATACAATTCTACAAGCCAGCAGTGCAAGATATACTGGAGCATGCAAAACAATTTTCTCATTGTGATGCCGTGTCTGTAGACGCTTTTCCGCTTCGTGGTCACTTCAACTTGCTTGCCGTCGAATACGTGGAAGAAGCGATCTGTGAAAGACGTTCCCGTGGCCTACCGGCCAGTGACGGTAAATTCAGTGATACCTTCCACAGGTTGTAGACTGATCTTTCTCCAGGTTGGTGGCCTCACTACACAAGCGAAATATGCAGACTGGTAAGCCTCAATTTATCATTATCATGACATACTGATCCATCTTTCATAGCTTTGGGAGGATCTTGGGAACTGGCGCTCGGTGTTGAGGAAAAAGGCTCGAGTGTATGTTACTCAGCGCTACAAGTGGGATCCCGAGAACCGTTGGCAAGAAAATTCTGTGATAGCAAAGGGGCTCCTCGGAGGGCATGGTGCATTCTTGAAGAATGGTGTTGACGAAAACATAAGTCGTTTGCACCTGCTTTTACTCTATGCTGAAATTATCAGGGGCATATGAACAACCTTGCTCATCCTGCCCTCGCTGGTCTTATAATTGATTTTTTTTACACAGGTCCCTCGTCACTTGGTATAACATTTCCAGAAGTATTTGGGGCAGAAGTACCCAGAGTCACGGTCGCTATTGCAGCTACGGTGGTAATGTTCACTATTAAATACAATATTCAACTGTGCTGATTGCTACTATATATAGCTGAAAGTCGTTTTGGACGAGATGGTATCCTCTCAAGCTGAAGTCAACTTTAGGGTCAGCACATATACGCTGGTTTATCTCCAGATGCTCGGTCTGATGAAGAAATGTGACACGTCCGTGGTTCATGCCGACAAAACTAAGGCACTTCGAATTCAATGGGCTCACCAGGGAAAGTACGTGTTTTGATGTTGTCCAATTGGTATTACTTATTTCCCCAGCAATTGTGTGGCGGAGCGTGAGACTGTCGCAACGACATCAACTGGTTTTGATGTCACATTGGATTGAGTGCGAAGCTGTCGTAGGTTATGATGTTGTGATGGGACCTGGTGTTCCTGACAAGTTGTTACATTGTGTTCCTAGTACTAGTGTTGATGATGTAATGTTCAAGCTGTCTTGTCAAGATCTGTCTGATCTGGGTGTAGACTGTCATACATCTGTTAGAAGTATATAAAACAACCTGGCTTCCTGTCACAGTGATGAGATTAGGAACAGTCTAGGACAGTTCTGGAATGGACCTGGACAATTCCTGCCAGTCAGGTACCTTTCTGTAGGGTCTCTGGGAGACTGTCACATAGTCCAGTGCTGTCCAGAACTGGACATTGGGGGGTGATTCTACTGATGAACTTTTCCTGACAAGATCGAGAATGAGGTGGCAGTGAGTATGGGCGACTATGACTAGTCCTTGCTGACAGGCCCAAGTAGACATCGAAAACTTGAGTGTCTGAGCTCTCTGTTGATTCCAGCCAGGTACATCCCCAGATGCAAGGCAAAGAGGGACATGATTGACGTGCGCAGCGTTGAGTTTTGCATAAATTTCACCTTCAGGTTGGATATCCGGGGTGCTGATTTGCCATGAATCTTTGAGGAACACAACCCAGTTGCCTCTGATATCGTAAGCGGGACACACTTGTGTCCCACGACAAGCAGGGAGTGAGGGGATAATGTCTGGTGCAGGAAATATTACCGTAAGGTTGGATGGCTCGGATTTGACGGATTTGACGGATGGATTGACTTGAGGGTTTGATTGCGGGACGCTCGTTCTGAACATTGGGGTGTCCGGAGGTAAATGGAGGGCCATCTTTGCAAGCTCAGCTTCACCTTGGGTGGCAGGAGAGACAGTGGTGTCAACACCACACAACTCGGGGGGGGCCAATGAATAGAGGGAAAAGAACCGTATGAGTGAAGGGTTGTCATTGTACGTGATCGGCTCCGTTACTACAGCCCCTTCTCTGTCCCATCGAATGATACGGGCTGTGTCACGCATAATGTACACCGAAAATGCGTGCATGCGGAATTGCATTGATAGCTGGGCGGCAGCATAGGCTGAGATCTGGCCAAGCGTGTCCCTAGCATTGTCAGAACTGTGTATAAAGCAACAATTCTCACGAGAGTCCGAGGACTCGGGTATGATGAACGGATCTTTGGAGTTGTGCCACTTGAACTCGATGTGTATGTCGAGGTGATTTGTATCACAGTTCTTGATCAGGTCCTGGCGATCTTTCAGTGGCACCGGATAAACACAGACATCGGGTTTGATTTCAAAGCCAAACCTGTTCTTCTTCTTATCCCCTCGAGCATGAGTATCGACAAAGAGCAAGCCTGGGATGTGTTTCTGCATCGCATTGACCTAGGAAAGGAGACCAAGCATCAGTAACAGCACCGCCGATACCGCCGATACGTGAGTTGCGAAAGTACAAAATGGCTTACAAATGGGGTGTAAGCTTCCAGCTCGAGCTTGGAGTGTTTTGTTGAAAACACCTTTGCGGAATCGCCACGAGCTGTGATTTCCACCAGGGATACTGTTCACAGGGAGAAACTTGCTCAGAAAATCCTTAACCGGCATGGATCCAGTTACAAAACCGGCCATCTCCTTCCCGAGTGTGTTGATGGTCTGATGGCGCAATTGTGTGTAAGTCGAAAAAAGGGCTTGAAGTGGTGTCTTGGGTTTAATGGGTGTACTTGATATATTGCCAATGCTAGGCTGCCGTCCAAGGTCGGGCTCTGGTAGCGGGGTTGCTGCATGAGGGCCATCGAGGGCACCATGACTAGCAACAGTGGGGTCGCTCATTCGATTATCAATGGATTAAGAACGAACCCGGTCTGAGGCTTAGGCGCTTAGGGTGGCGTCTGTAAAAGTGGATTAATGCACGTATTGGCAGAATGAGATTGATTTGACATGCAAAGCACTCACCCAGAGTGGTAGGCCTCACTGAGGCCTCAGGTATACAGGAGGGGCTCAAAGCAGATGGACAACCATGGGTTTCAAGTTATTGACAATGCAACTGTCCAAAACATCGCAAGATTCGCTTAGTAACATCCATGGTCTTCTTCTAGGTCGGACAGGTCACAACCAGACAGAAATTTGACTGTGGACACTGAGCTCTCAGTAGATTCAGCAGGCAACTATTAGTCCCAACTTTCTGAGGTGGGCGATATCAGTTTTTGATTTAGTTGCTGTAGGTGGTGGCAAACGGCTCAGTCACGGTAGTTACAGCCAAATATGGCTTAGGCATTTAGCTGAGTAAGCCAGGTGCCAAGCCGAGCCGTAGCCAAGCCAATTAGCCGAGCCGCGGCAACGCTAGCCCAGGGTACATCACCGACTTGCAGCGGGTGCACATGGGGACCTTGCACGGCTAGAAAGAGATGAGATTCAGTACATAGTTACCATGAAATTTGAGATTTGTCACTCACCTTTCTTCCTGTCTTGGGATCAGCCCTAACGAGGTTGATAGCAGCACAATGTCCTCGCCAGAATGATTCATTGTTCCACTTTGCTGTGAATCAAATCAATAATGGTATACTTGTGGATGATAACAACAGAAATGAATCCATGCACGTACACTTGAAGTTGTTCTTGAGGGTCCTTTGAATGATCATCGGTTCCACATCACCCAGTTTGCATAGCAGCGCAATAGGATTCTTCCTAATGGCATTTGAGCCACACATTTCGATCAGCCAGTGATTGTATGCCTCGGTCACCTCGAGCCATTTCCGTGGTGTCATCTCATAAGAGATCCAGTGAAATTCCTTGTGCATGTCCATAAAAAGGAAGAACTCGCCACTACCTTTGACAATGAGCGAATCAGGATGGATGCCCGTTGCAGCCAGGAACAGGTGCTCAGACCTGGTGGTAGGTGGTGCGGGCAAGGGGACGGAGGGACTTGATAGTACTTCAGGGCTTCATCAGCAAATCCTCAAGTCACTTTACCTCACTTTACGACACTTTTATGGAATTGTTAAGTAATCAAGCTGTCAAAGTCCGTAAAGTGGAAAAGCGTTACACTCAAAGTTAAGTAAAGTGTTAAAGTTGTAAAGTAGACTTGTATTGTAAATAAATAGTTAGGTACATAACTGTAGTAAAAACACTAAGTACTCGGCCGCATACGACACATAGACGGCACAATATGTTGCCTGCTGTGTTGTCTACTTTGGAAGGGGATGAATGGATTTGAAGAGAGGAGTGAGGCACACGGGGGTGAGCTGGAGGCGGACGAGGTGGAGGAGTGGAGGGGAGGAGACGAACACAACGCGTGGACGATGCAACAACGTGTCGCATCATTGTCGCGTTGCGTCGCCCCCGCGTTCTTGTCTATTGTTGAGTGGGTGGCACGAAGGGTGGGGGTGAGATGGAGGAGGACAAGGTGGAGGGGTGGAGGGGGAGGAGACGAACACAACACGTGGACGATGCGACAACTTGCAGCATCATCGTCATGTTGTGTCACCCCCTTGTTCCCAACAGAAAGGAGAGGGAGGGATAGGCCTAAAATGGCGGGGCGAATTGAGGCGTAAGAGGCAGGGGTGGTGGGTGGAGACGGTGGAGACGATGGGGTGTTGCCATGGCAGTGTCCTGGTAGGAGGCGGTAAGGAGGGATGTAGTGGGGTTAGCACTCACCATTACACGTCGTGTCGCAGACCAGTGGTGGTGTCGGTACCGAGTCCACATCGAGGAAAAGGGAAGGCTGTGGCACAAGGGGTTGAAAGGGGAGGGTGGCACGCCCGAGAGCTCGGGCGCTCGAGGTGAGTTCAGAACTTAGGGAATTTGTGTGGACGATGCGACAACGTGCTGCATCGTCGTCACGTTGTGTCCCCCCCTGCGTTCTTGTGGGTTGTCTGGTGGGTGGCGCAAGTGCTTGCGTTTGGGTGGCACGGAGGGCGGGGGTGAGATGGAGGTGGACAAGGTGGAGGGGTGGAAGGGTGGAAGGGGAAGAGACGAACACAATGCGTGGATGATGCGACAACGTGTCGCATCGTCGTCACGTTGTGTCCCCCTGGGTTCTTGTGGGTTGTCTGGTGGGTGGCGTAAGTGCTTGCATTTGGGTGGCACGGAGGGCGGGGGTGAGATGGAGGTGGACGAGGTGGAGGGGTGGAAGGGTGGAAGGGGAGGAGATGAACACAACGCGTGGACGATGCGACAACGTGTCACATCATCGTCACGTTGTGTCCTCCCGTGTTCTTGCTGGCTGTCGGGTGGGTGGGAGTTGAAAGGGAGGAGCGTGGTACGAGCGATCGAGAGGGTTGCAACCGGTGCATTTGTGGACTTAGAGAATTTGCGATGAATCATCGCATGATAACATGTGATGTTGAATTTTTGACTCATGCCGAGGAGGCCCTTGCCTCTGTCCTCAAGATGGACAAAGGTCGGTGTCTCCTCCCCTCTTCTTTGATACACTTATGGACTCATTTAGTAGAGCTAGACTTCAACAAGGCGAATGAGATCCTTTTCCGTCTCAGCATCATCTACAAACAGCAAGGGAAATACGAAGAGTCTCTCTCATGCTTTGACTGCATCCTACACAACCCTCCTAGCCCTCTTGCCCACTGGCACGTGGATATCTGGTTCCAGATCGGGCATGTGTATCAACAACAAAAAGATATGAGTCTGCATCTCCGCGTGATGTGATAGATGCTCATTCCCACCTAGCATGAGTCATGGCCATGCCAAAGACGCCTACGAACTTGTCGTCGCGGACAATCCCAGCCATGCCAAAGTCCTCCAGCAACTTGGCTGGCTGTATCACCAGGATGGCTCGTCCTTCCAGAATCAGGAGCTTGCTATTCAATATCTCACCAAGAGTCTCGAGGCCGGTAAGTCACTGTTTTCTTTGTTTCCTGCTCTCATTTTCCATAGATCCTTCTGATGCTCAGAGCTGGTATCTTCTCGGTTGTGCTTATATGGCTGGGCAAAAGTACAACAAGGCATACAAGGCATCACCTGAACCACAACATGCACAGCACGTTTCAACCACCTCACGACTCTTCTCGTGCCACCTTGCCCAATGGCAATGGTGATGCCTCTCCCTTCCCCTCCTCATACTACCCGGCCTGTAACAATGGTGACGCAACTGCAACGTCAACAACGAGGACGACGAGGACACGACATGGACAAGGATGGCAACATGACGACGACGCCTCCTCATCCTCCTCATTCCACCTCACCTGGCACGACAAACAATGAGGACATGTCCACACGCCCCCTCACTGAGGACACGACAAGGATGAGGACAGCAAACATGACCACAGTTATCAATGTAATGATGACAACGCCTCCTCACCCCCCTCATGGTGCCTCACCTGGCAACGACAAGGACACGACGATGAGGACCACAATGCCACCACAACTACAACATGGGACGACAACGATAGCAATGATGCCTCCACCTCACCCAGCTCATCTCGGAGGACGCCTCCACCCCCTTCATGTCACCCTGGGCCCACCCTATGACAACAAGGGCTTGACGAGGAGGACCGCAACGCCGTCGCCACCACAACACGAGGATGACGATGACGATGGTGGCAGCGGTACCTCCATCTCGCCCACCTTGTGCCATCTCACCTGGCAATGGCGAGGACGCCTCTACTCCCTTCATACCACCTGCCAGTGGTGACGACAAGGCCTCGACAAGGAGGACCACAATGCGACCGTGACCACAACATGGGGATGACGGGGATGACGACAATGGTGCCTCTACCCCATCATCTACTCCACCCGGTGATGACAAGGGCTCGACATGGGCCATAACGCGACCGTGACTGCAACGTAGGGACGATGATGACAATGCCACCTCCATGTCGCCTACCTTAGGCCATCTCACCTGGCGACGACAAGGACACTTCCACCTCTTCTCCCTCATACTACTGCACCCGACACGAGGACGAGGATGGCAATGCAACCATGACACGGGGACGACGAGGACGACAACTTGAATATGATCACGACCACGACATGACAACAACAACGTAACAACAATGTCATGACGATGAGGACATGATGAGGACGGATACGGCGAGGACGATAACCACCGACACAATGAAGAGGATGCAGTGGGATGATGCACCGGTGTTAGGGCATGGCAGTGTTGTGACGAGGGTGGGGTGATGACCACAGCACAACCGATGACGATGAGAGGGGCACAACAATGACAGGTAGTATATAATTCATTGTATTTTACTTTTGGTACAGTAATAAAATTTGAATGAAATGAACAAGTGATTTAAAGTGAATAAAAGTGTTAAAGTAGTGCTAAAGTCAGTAAAGTGCAAAGTATCAAAGTGCCTGAAAGTAACTTTAAAGATGGCGGATCTGCTTTGAAAGTGCGAATCTACTTTACGCGCATAGCCGCGAAAGCGTGTGTAAAGTGGCTGTAAAGTGGCATAAAGTGAATGTGAGATTTGCTGATGCCTTGGAGGATGGGCACTGGACCTGGACTCGGAGGATGGTGGGACAGATGGTGATGTGGACATACTAGTAGTAGGATAGGTGGTTTGTAGAGCGCTGGCATTGCTGATGTGTCCGCCACATAAGAAGTATGAGTCAATTGTCCCAGCACGACGGTCGGGTCCAACTGCACCCTGGTAGCATAACCAGAGTATAATCAGATCAAAATTCATTGAGTGGGCAATGAGGCACTTACATTGAGAAGTCTTGGGACAGCAGGATTTGAGTTGCTACACTGGCATGCCGGGGCACCAGGATCACTGTCCTTGGAATTGGCTTGATGGGTGGGCGCTGCCAGGATTATAGCCATGCCAATCAGCAAACCAACCTTTGTCTAGACAGAACTGGCTAGACCTGGACAGCTTGACAGTGTTCTCTAGCTCCCACAGCAAGGTTCCCAACTGGCTAGATCTGGACAGATGGCCTCCAGCTGGCCACAGACTGTCACAGTCTGTCCCAGTCTGTGGGGCTGTGAGTCTGTCAGGTCTGTCAGGGTCTGTGGGGACCTGTCAGGGTCTGTGGATACCCGTGGGAATCTGTGGACATCTGTGGGTGGCTGTGCATATCTGTGGGTGGCTGTGAGGATCTGTCACAGTCTGTCAAGGTCTAGAAGACACTAGAAAATACTAGAATAAATCACTACATCCTATATTATTATTCTGATATTCAATCATGTAGCAATATTTATAAAAATCATCCATTACTCATATATATATACAATCAAAACTACACTACACTAGCATTACAAATATAATATCTGGATAATAGTGAAACATTAGTGGAGGAAGAAACAATATGCCAATAACTTACAATAGGAAAAACCCTAGGTTACATAGGCTCTACAAGCAAAGATGAGTTAGTGAAAGAAAGAAACAATATACCAATGACTTACAATAGCACAAACCCTGGGTTACATTGGCTCTATAACCAAAGATGAGTTAGTGAAAGACTTGATAGAAGTAAGATGCAAGTTGACTTACCATAAAAAGTGTTGTGAAAAAGTGTAGCAAAGAAGTGTAGTGAAAAGTGTAGTGAAAGAAGTGTAGTGATGATAGAAATAGAGAAGAAAGAGGC
>JBBPMZ010000290.1:0-16817 GCA_038090575.1 Tylopilus cf. pernanus | reverse complement strand
GAGGGAAGCACATGGTGCAGATTCCACGCGACGGTAGTCTTGCCCACGGTGCTCGTCATCGTATTGGGATTTATTGATATGGACATAGCTGCGTCCACCCGATTTGCTCATGCATCACTGTATCCCAGAATGAGACGACTCGGGGTGGTTGCCGTGGACGCACGGATCTGGAAAGCGAATTTCCAGTAGAGAGGCCAAGATGGTGAGCATCCTCGTCTGACGAAGCAACGAAGAGATGGGCATTGTCGTGATGCTGTGATAAATTTATTGTACGATGAACTAGCCTGCAGGAGTCTTGAAATCGGCGAGCCTGAGAAGATGGACATGTTTGCATTTGTATATCCGGATGGACCCACGGGTGCAGTAGTCTACTTACCACAGCGACCTCCGAGTCGATCAAGACTGCAAGCAGGAGAATTAAATGACCGGTTTGACGAGTTTCGTTGTACTGTTCCGACTTTGGACTCGTCCCACGATATGTCGACAGTAGTCACATATTGCTTGTGTGTCCTTCCAGCCCGACCACAAGTTCTCCGCTCCCTCCATCAAACACCCTGGCAAACCCAACTGGGCCCACCCTTGCTCCGTTAGCCCGTCGGACCCCCAAAAGCGGCACCCCTAGCTCTTGTCTCTCTCAATTGTATGCCTTGTGCCCCAAAACCTGCTCCGCTCACGACCCATTTCCCTTCTTGTGACACCACGATGTCGTGGACTGGCATCACTGGAAACTCAGTGTTCGTTGGCATTCCTCCCCTCTATCTACCAACATCTTTTCTTTCTTTCCACCAGCTAGGACACATTTCTCTTCTACCAGAAACACAACCGAATATGTCACCTCGGCTACTAATTGTTATTACCTTCGCTACAGAAGACCTGTTTGCATCGGACTTCGTAGCGTGATGCCTTCGCCCTGGTCATCTCCCTTGACTACTTCGCCTCTTGGCGCCCCGTCACCTGCGCTTCTTATATTAGTGAGCATGGGCACCTTACTTACCTTCCCTAGGGTTCTCCCGAAGTTGGTTAGGTCCACCTCTAATATGATGACCTCCGTTGACATCGTGTCTTGCCATTCGGAGCCTCCAGCATCTTCGCCACCATCAGAGATGAATATTTAGCATTCAATCCTCATCACCGCCCTTCGCCATGCTCCAACATGCTCTCACTCCTCGCGCACACCACATTCAATGCACGAACCAAATATTTCAATTGCACTACGCACGTGAGTTTATTCCGATCCAGTCCTCGTCTTTTTCATTCCCTTTTTGGTTGAGTTACGCTATCCTATTTGCCGTGCCTGTGTGATCTGATTCAGAATCTTGTCTCTTTCGTGTTCTCAACCACGACACCCATCCTATTTCTCCATTTGTAAACAGCGGATTGACTTCACGCTCGTTCGATCATGTTTTCTGGTAGATGTTTCAGCAATACCCTCAGTCATTACATGCGTGCTCACCAGTGCGTCACATACATAGCACTGCCTGCCGTCAAGAAATCTATCGTCACTCAAGGCTCGCTCCCGAAACTGACATTGTTACTCCTCGAAAACATCAGACCTACCAAAATTCTTCAAGAAAGGTGGGGCTTGAGCAATTCGTCACCATGCGCTCTTTGATTATGGACTTAGAGTTGCATTCGTGTCGTATTGGCTCTTAATTGCGTTTTCATTCGTCTTTTGTTCTTCGAGAAAGCGCAGAGTACGTCGCGCACTTTTCCTTTGAATAGCCACACCAATGCGTTTTTAGCAGAGGCTTGAGGTTGCGTGTGCGTACCACCAGGACACCACATTAAGAGAGCTATTGCACGAAGTGAAGGGGATGATCGTATGGTATCTTGGCTGAGAGCGTCACTCGCCTCATTTCAGAAGAGTGGCATTCGAACTCGAAGTAGTGAACAAGCCGGGCTTGAGTCACTATGATAGCGGCATGCTGAAAGTGGATGCTGGGTATGGTGAGAATAGGTCTGACTTGTCTGAACAGCTTGGTGACGTTACCCTAACAGGGATATGCTTGTATCAACCAGAATGATTTGGGATATCGATAGTTGATTTGGTAATGGCTCATACGTGCTTTTGGGTGTGCAAAGTAATCTGTGCTCGATGACCACGGTCCGGTGGCACTGATGAAGACTGGTTGGAGGGGATATGTATGCCCTTGAGTAGGCCGTTCACTTCAAGCTTGAAGTGGAAATCTAAGCACGCTCGCACGGCAGTACTAGATCATGTCTGATGTAGTGAGCGCTGAGCGCTGAGCAACCAACTTGGGCTCAGCTACGTGCCTTGGTCTGGGTTCATCGCTCCACTGAATCACAATGTGTCCGAAAAAGTCCGAGTCCTATTGTAGTATGGATGGAGAGCCGTACCAGGAAACACGCTTTAGTGCTGCGTGTGTCTGTGGCTTGAGCTACAGCATTTCCTTACCTCCCGCCTCTAGTCCCTTCGTTTTGCTCAGCTTGGTCTCGTCAGCACAAGTTCAAGTCTCATCATGCTCCGTCGAATTCCTGGATTGTCGTTCGTCTTCACTCTGACATTCGTACATCAAATTCACTCACCTGTTGCAATAGCTTCGAAGAGCGCCCAGTGGTCGACCTAACAGATCGAATTATTCGCGAATCTGAACATCCCATCGCAGGTGGTGCATTCGGGAATGTATACCGATGCTGGTGCAGAAGCGACGACGGTTCAGAATCCTCCTTTCTGGTTCGATATCCTGCTTCAACAAGGTTGACCGGTCTTGGCTCATATTCTGTAGGTCGCTGTCAAGACCATGCGGTATTTCCAGTCCGAAGCTCACCTTGAACGGGATAAGAGGGTAAGCTTTGACGTCGATCTACAATTCGTTCATTCATCGAAGATGCAGGCGCTTCGTCGTGAGCTGGGGCTCTTGAAAAGATTACACCATCCGAACATCGTTCCACTGCTGGGTGTGACGTCTGGCTTTGGGCCACTTCCTGCATCAGTATCGCCATGGATGATACATGGTACCTTACACGCATATCTGCAGAGTAGGAGACACTCTTTGACGATGCCTGAGAGACTACAACTGGTAAGTTGTACGACCACCGCTAGGCGAAGGGGATTGATGATTGTCAGGCACTTGGTATCGGATCTGGGATAGAATATCGTGCGTCCCCTTCAGCGTTCCTTGGTTCCGTCTTTTCTGATTCAGCCGTAGTGCATTCCAACCACGTGTTCCATGGAGATCTGCATAGTGTATGTCGACAACTCTTGTCTTGTCACATACTGACCCTCATCCAGGGAAACGTGCTGATAGACGAAGATTGCAATCCTCGAATATGCGATTTTGGCCTGGCATCTACCATCGGGAAGGTGCAACCTGGCCTGTCCTACCTAGAGCGGTTGTCCAGTTCGAATAATCCAGGTGCAGTGAGATGGGCTGCACCTGAGCGACTTCAGGGCTGTAAGCCACACTCGTCTGCAGATATATACTCGTTCGGATGCATAATGTTCGAGGTATTGCCAGCTCGCTTTGAAGGCTGGTGCGCAACGACAACTGATGTGGCCTCACCTAGCTGTTGTGCGGAGAACTTCCATGGAACGAAAAATCGAATTACGAGGTCATCGCACTGAAGCTCAGGGAGCACGAACCACCCCGTCGCCCCAATCATGGAGCAATCGGGGAAGAATATTGGGCATTGATGGGGAGGTGTTGGTCATCTCCTCTGCAGCGGCCAACAGCGTGTGAAGTTGTAGTGGCAGTGCACATGTTTTACTCAAGCAGTCCACGTGGTCGTCCCAATCAAGTAATCGAATGGCACTTCTTTTTTTTTTTACCTCCGACAGAGCGATTTTTCCCAGGTGTTCCGCTATCAAGCGAGGCAGTAGAATAACGTTATGGTTGTGTTATTAGATCTTTTCCACGCTGATACTACATAAGGCCTCAGGGTTAAATGAATTACATCATATCTTATTAGGTTGGTGACGGTCCAGTCCATCTAAGAGGTCACGAATTTAATATCTTGTCACCGTTCAACGGCTTTCGGCTCCACTCGGCCCTTGCGACTTGCGAGTGTTTTACAGCAGTCATTTATGTCGCAACTTTTTTGCACAGCTGAGAATGACTTACCATAAATGACCATGAGATCGTATCCCATTATAATGCCTGATCATGTAAATTCTATGGCTGAATATCTGCACATTTATTCCACCACAAAAAAAAAAAAAGTAATCTGCTACAAAAAATAAATAAAAATAAGTCGTTGCCAAAAAAGGCCGCCGCAGAAAAAAAAAACGCTGAGAGCCAAAAAAAAAAAGTAGCTTACGGTACAACTATGATTATGTAAGTAGTGGCTGTATCTATTACCAATCGAGGTTATAATCTTCAAATTGAAGATTGGGTAGCTAAGTAGAAAAGAGATGTAGATATCTGATAAACTTATATAAAGGAGGAGGTACACTATGCCCATGGTGAGTGCAGCCAACGGTTGTACGCGACGGGTACGCACGTACGCTCGAGCGATGTCCATATATGGTAAGTCTCAGCGGGGTAGTGCGTTTGCGCAGAATCTGCTCTACTCAACTTCTAATGAGCCCTGCTGCTGTCGTTGCACTGACCGTGGTTCCTGTGGGCTGTAATACAACGCGTTCCGAGCGTCCGGGTCGGTCTCGGTGCGATCGTATGACCGGGTGAGCGATTCCGAGTCCGCTCGTATGATGCCCCAGCTTGCGTGTTCGTTCGTTCCGGTCTTGTCTTTGTTTCATTCGAGCCATGGCATTCACCGGTCGTCGCACAGTCCCTCCTCTGGCCTCTCCCATCGTCTCCGGTTCGCATTGGAGGGTATCCAGGTGAGTCTTCATCAGGTATCGTGACACGCTGACTGGTTTGAGCCTCATTGTTTGTCAGCGTTCGTCAGGCGATGCGCGCCGTGCGCTCGTGTCGTTCGGCGGTGTGTCATGGCTGCTGGCTGCTCCAGCATCGTCAGAAAAGGAGTGAAGTGGAGGAACAAGGGCGAGGTAGAGAGGGAAAGAGAAGAGGGGAAGTGGAAAAGGAGGAGATGAACACAACGCGTGAACGATGCGACACGTTGTCGCATCGTCGTCGTGTCGTGCCGCCCCTGTCCGAGTTGAAAAGGACGAAAGAACGTTACACTCACCATTTTAGGAAGTACTCACACGCCTAGCGGGCATACGTAACCAGCAGTACTGAGTCTACCTTTTTTTTTTGCAGTGGTACTTTTTTTTTGGAGGTGACTTATGTAATTTGTTTGCGGCAGATTAGTTTTTTTTTTCGTGGAATAAATGTGCTGATATTCCGCCATAAAATTCGACATAATTATATAATTTTTTTTCATTGTAATCATCATTATCATGACTTATAATGACCCTTGTAATGGCCGAAAAGGATTAGCAGACCATATAAGGCAGTCGTAAGGGGTCTTAAGCCGGCGGCATTATGGCAAAAAAAAAGTTGCGACATATTGCCTGCCCTTCCATAAACGTGTTATTTTACTTTCGACATACTGTGCCGATTCCATTCAAATTCCACTTGCAAACTTGTGAAAGCCTGTGGAATGATTTCAGTCTCCTTTTATGATACATGTCAACTTCACCGTCCCAGATCTAAAGAAAACATGGTTGTGACGGCCCCTTAATGCTTCAAACCCTAGACCATGCAGTACCTGTAAAATGCCGCATATCAAGCTCAGTCAGCAGGGCGCACTGACGATGCACGTGCTACGCTTTGAGACAGACAGGACAAGTTACTGGATGAGTGAGCGCATCCCTGCAGAGGAGCTCGGGGTCTAGTATTACATAAGTCAACGTTACAGGAATCAAGGAGATCAAGTAGCATCTCCAAACAAGGAACGCGCCTCTTTCCAACTCTTGCTTCGTCTCGGCGCTGAAGTGCTGAACTTCGAGGCTTTCCCTTGAGTTCTGGAACTCTATATCAACGGACCATTTATTATTCAGGTTTTCATCATTTCATACGCAAGCTTCCCTGCGATCCAACCGACATCTTCCTCTTTACGTCCCACCTGCGTCCTGAGTCGGCCCGCGCCGCCCCCATCGAATGCTAGGACCCTCCGGAGCACAATTTATCCTAAGTCCAAGGGTTTTCCCGTCGTAGTAGTGGGTTCGACGCGTTTGTGAATACATCTTCCAGGCTCGTCGTCCTCACCCTTGCCTCGCCTCACCCTTCTCCGACAACGACAACGACGACGACACAACAACCGTGATAACACGGGTGTCGTGTCGTCATAATTGCGCCCTCGTCATCATCACCTTCGCCCTTGTTCGACGGCAATTGGACAACAGCAAAGATGCGATGACCGCGCTTCCCTGCGTCAAGCCGCGGCCTGGGCCAGGCCGTTTTTAGAGGTTTTAGGGGCTCCGAGTCGTGACCTGATCTGTGATTTTGTCAGGCCGCAGACGAGCCCAAGCCGGGGCTTTTGGGCCGGGCCGTGGAAACACTACCTCGATATTGACTGGTGACCAGTGACCTTTGATCCAGAACAAGAGTAGTTTCGTTTCTACGTCCAGCCTCGCTCTCCCCACCATTGCCAGTTCTTTAGCGCATCCATGCCGGCGACTCCAACTTCTCATTTCCCAATATTGATGTAGTGTCCAGTTGGGTCAACCTATCGTTGGACTGAAGAAACGAAACTCCTAGGGACTCATTATAATGTAGTTTCTTCGATTGAGGATCCTCTTCAATTGAGAGCCGGCTTTCTTGGTTCGAAGTGCCGACCTTGGGTCTGCTACGCCGTCATCAGTGACTCACCACCACCTCCAACTGACTCCTCACGTGTGGTATCTCACCGGCGACGCCGGGTTCATGCGGAGCGGCGGAAGTGTAGCGGCGGCCAAAGGCGCCAAGTTTCAACATGGCCTTGCTAGCCGTACGCTCCCGGAGAAGCATTTAGAGACTCCCACGCAGATGGTCCTGCGGGATCTCCTGTTAGTTCGGGAATCACCTTCTACCCGTCGGCTATGCTTTTGCTAGTGATTGGACCACACTTTGCTCGCTAGTTACCCCGTTCATTTGGGGGATTCCAGTAGGTTCTCTCTTACTGTTCGGATTCACAACTCTCAAAAAGGAGATGCATAGACCCGTCGGGATCGGCAACCTGGGGCTGGTGTCTTCGTGTTCACGTGGACGATTCGCTTGTTTACTTGCTCGGAACTGTTAGGGTTCGTCACAGTCATTCATTTTGGCACACATCCTTCCAACGATACTCGTAAAAAGTAGATCCTCAGGCTGAGCCGAAGAACACCGGCAGGATCATTGGTCTCTTCGCTGGATCAATCTCGAGTGGTCCCAACGACGGATCCGTTTTCCAGCGCATCACGACAACGCACAGATTTCTTTCGCGTCGAGGATGGTCGACTATCCCGGGCGGTCCTGGCTATGTTACCACCTCAGGGCACTGGTCGTTTGAACTTGCCAAAAAAACGACACTCTACCATCACAACCTGGCGATGCACGTCTGGTATGTCCACTCTGCCACTTCAAGGCCCCTTGGTAGACGCTACACTGGTACATTTGGACGCGATCAGGGATTACCCTTGGCGGACATCGGTGATAACACGATACCGGAGGACATTCCGTATGATACGTGGTGTACGATCGACGTGTGGGACTTGTCAAGCCGCGTCATGATGTCCGCCTGCCGAGAACGTGCCAATGGGCATACTAGGGGCGTCTACTTCTCAGCATGCGCAGGTAATCTCATTCGAAGATTGTTTTTGTCATTGGACAAGAAAGGGATACCATCTAGTATTGTTGACTCAGGGGTAGTGGTGTGTGTATATAGGGCAACTATTAGTATGATCGTCGGGCTAGATCGACAGTACTAGTGTAACCTTAAGACAGATGGCCGACTCACTGCCTCTCGAAGATCTGCTGATGTCGTCATTGATGCACATCAACTTGAGCCAGCGTCTAATGATTCATGAGACACTATACTGTATGTACTTTTTATTCGGTTCTGAGTATAAAGAAAGATACAGAAATGTGCGACATAAAATGCTATATGTACGTAGGATCCTGGTCAAAGCTGGTATGACGAAATGCATCGTTAAGGTATTCGTTATCCATGCGGCGAAGAGCAAGACGATTGTGAAGTCCAAGTAACCTTATTCCGTCGAGCGACCCCACACCTTACGTGGAAGTAATAGCGAAGCGCCAATCGCGACGAAAACGATGCATAGCAAGAAGTAGTACACGAACCATGCATGTTCGGGTGTCTTCATAGATATCGAAAACATGGATGTAGCCGAGGCAGGTCCAATGGTGCGCATGAGGGATACGAGCAGCTGAGCGATGCCGTTGGTCGCGCCAAGAGAGGCGCGGTTGGGGGAAGCGGCCACAATGTAGATAAATACGCAAGCTACACGCGGAAACATTCCATTAGCAGTGGGGGCTCGTCACGAACCGACAATCACTTACAGTATGCCATATTTAATACCATCGAGATGGCGAGTTGCAACCCTACCACGGACCAGACCATCCAATTCAACCCCTGAGCTCGGGCAAGCGCATTGATTACAGGAAAAGTGAAGATGACAGGAAGGCCAGAAATGATAGCGACAGTGTAAATCAACTTGGATCCAAACCGATCATGCAAATCCGCAAAGAAGAAGACTTGAAAAAACCCGTTGATCACACCATAGACAGACAAAATGTTGCCGATACTGGGTGGATCGAGGCCAAGTCCCCCAAGCTCGACTGGGGTGGCAAAGAAGACTGGCTGTATCGCTCTGAACGCGATATCTACGAGGGAGAGGGCCGCATAGTTTCCAGCTGCGATGAGGACTCGCGGTACCATGAGAGAGCGCAGCGGTAATGGAGCTTCGTCTCCCTTCGCCTGCTGTTCCAGAGTGTCGTTTTCTGCTGCTTCACGGGATAAGTCGGATGTTGGTTTCGCTGGGGAATTCTTTATCAACTTGGTCTTGATCAACTGACCAACTGGCATGCGGTGAGGAAGAGTCTAATAATGACACTCAGCCAGGAAGCAACGAGAACGAATACAGGATGGACCAACCTCTTGCAAGAATAGGAATGTTACTAGCCAAGCTAAGGCGGAGAAAGTCGCAGGGACGGCACATGCCAGAAAGTAAGGATATGTCTTGAAGAAGTTCCAATCTCCAAAAATGTCTGGAAATCGCTCGGCCGGCTTTGATAATGAGCCACCCACGTAAGGACTGCATATGGTGCCCATCTGATTGAGTAAGAAAAAAAGGGGTAATAGACGACTAACCCCAAGGTAGCACCAGAAGACCATGCTATTGGCATATAGGCGTAGGCTTGTGGAAGATTCGTAGAGTCCGTAATCTCCGCCATCATGCTTTTAATAACGCCTATGTTTCCATTTAAGGCCCCGTTCAAGGAACGACTAAATGAACACGGATATCATTAGCAGTTGCTTCCGAGTGAAAAAGTAGATATAAGTACCTCATTACTAGTCCCCAGAAGGACTTTGAGAGCCCAAAGCAGTACATCGACGCAGATAATCCGACCAAACCGGTCAAGATGACCGGTTTGCGGCCGATATGGTCAGATATGCGACTCCAATGTAAGACAGTGAGCGCTTGGGTAGCAAAGAATAACGAATGCTACGAAAGAGAGAGTTTGAATGAAGATGTGGCATAGTGGGAGAGAGCATGAAAACGTACCAGCAACCCAACATAATAACCCACTTGAGTTTCGTCGCCGTTCGTGATACCAATATCTCGTATTAGCTTGAAAAGAAAGGTTGTGTCAGAAGAAGCATTGTGATAGAGATACAAAACGAACCTGCGGGGCAAACGGAGCAATGACTTGAGAAGTGAGGGGCTCGGCGAGTTGAAGAAACAGGATGATGGAAAATTGACGCCAGGGCAATGGGGTTCTGCCTTTTTTCTGTTTCTGAGACTGTAGCAAGGGGGTCTCTTCGTCTACAGATGGTGAGGACATGGTGGTTCGTAAAAAAGGGTGATCTCGTGAGGACCGAAAGAAGTCCGAAGGACTTGTGTCATCTTATAAGTACTCATCGATTGCGGCTGATACCGAGTCAGATCCATTCCCCACCTGATTGTTATTTTTGGACCCGAGCTTGAGTTGCTCAGCTGGACCAGTCATATTACTCCCCGGTAACACTGGCAAGTCGCATTCCCGGCACAATTCAAAGCCCCGTAGGCCGTGACAGCTCTGTATCATTCCACATTCGCATGGTTTACTAATACTCACGTCCAAGTCCGCCTATGGTCGTTCGCTCTGCATGTCGGGACCGAGGCCGATGCTCAGCTTACTGTGCGAGCTTTGAGCCCGTCGCAAAGGATTCGAAAGAATCGGAACAAAGCACATCTGACTCAGCGCGTCGGATCAAACGGTCCGATCGTGTCAAAGATTACGCGATCAACACAAACGTCTCCGTAATCGCGAGCCACAAGTGGGCTTGTTTATGATCACACTCTGTCACAATTTCAAGACTTTCGTTCCCTCTCCATTCCTCTCTACATTGAACTCGACCAGGCCCGGCACAATATATGCCTACGGTGGCTTTTCCCCCGGAAAGGGATGCAGATCCCTTTCGAGCTGGATGAGCGGTAGTTCTGCAGAGCTCAAAGGATCGTTTAAAGCACCACTATCTTCGTCAGAAATTGCAATATCTGCAAACAGGTGACGCTATCCGCAAATGAGATGGGTCGCTTGTACGAGATCTGGAATGAAACGGAATTGGATGTAGAAGTGCCACTCGCCTTCCTTCATCAAGACTAGATTGATATTATTTTGAATCAAAACGAACTTGTTGAAGCAGATACCACAAGAACCGGTTCAGATTGCCATACCCAATCGCCAGCGTACGGCTCTCCCGTTACTTCTTGATTTATTCACAAAGGGTAATGTATTCCACACCGAGATATCACGAAAACGGTAGGGATTCCTTGATGCAAAATAAGTAACATCAATACTGATGTAGCTTGGTCTCACCTTGCCACTTCCAGGCCATTCGCCGTCGCGCAGGACGTGAAGAAGAAACCAGCATCACTCGAGGTACTGCGTGCAAAGACACAGGGCTGACTGAAGGAAAGGATCAGATGCCCCACGTCCGCTTCAAACCTGAAATAACGACCCACGCGTCCATCCGTCATGGTGGAGCCAGTGCGTGGTGTCGGTGTGACCGTTCACAAGGGCGGAGACGCAAGTGGTTCGAGCACCCTATCATCTCTCACCAAGCGAGCAACGACCGAAGCGGCCATAGGCATGGGTACAAACGGAATATACTTCACGCTCGATCCCAACTCCTAGTTCCCGCAGGGTAGTGTGCGATCTCAACTAAATTACGCTTATCCCAGGGAGTATCACGGCGTTCTGGAGATCAAATTCTCTCCGTTGTACTGGCGCCATTCCCTCGATCAACTCGCGTTTTCAGTATAGCAAGTTACCAGGACGAGCACGATGAGGTGGCCTCGAGAACATGCAGGCGGCGAAGTTCTCTGTTTGATCAATGAGGTGCAAGCGTCCTTGAAAGAGTCACAAGTGCCGCACTTACGCCGCTTCGCTTGATCTGATATCTCATGAGCCGTCGGGCCCGACCGTGACTTAAGAACCAAGTCGTACTACGAAAGTTTTCACTTCTATCAGCCCCGAGTACAAATTGCTCAGCTTACAGATGATATTACTCTTCAGTACATACCTCGATTGCGACTGGAGTCTCATTAGCCATTAGACCGGAAAGTGTTGCATGTACACATATCAGCATATCAATATTGTCGGTATCATTGCAATCATGCGTGTATGCATAAATGCTTAGCGCCCTAGCTCCGACATACGACCAAGTCCTCAAGTCTTCATGAACATTCAAAGTGCAACCAGTTCCAGACGTGATTGTCAATTATGTTCACGTGTGGGGTGGCACTCTCTGGAACTTGAGACCGCGAATGACCACATCCTGCCAACTGAGACGCCAAGTCCGAGGACGTTCGACTAGCCCACCCATGTGCAAATATACGAGAGTTCACACACAGGTCTTGGCCAACATACATAGGATCACAGTAGTGCCTGCTTTCTAGGGTCCCCACTTGTTTGTCCTCCGAGCCATACTTCATTCCGCCGAATGTCAGGTTAATAAGTATCCGCCCTGTAAACATGTTTCGTATAAGTTTTAAAACATACAGATCCAGAAAACGTTCAAGTAGACAACCGCGTATATGTCCTTCGGGGTGTGTTTGCCCCGAGTTTGCGCTGCAGCAGAATGGTGATGTTGTATCCCCGTGGTTTGTGTTTGAGTTACCGTACTCAGCACTGAAGAATAATTAATAAGGGTCCTCGCCACGTCGCATCAAGTCTTCAAAAATGGTGAAGCTTTAAGCTATGCCAATCGATGGTTTCACCGAAGTATACAATATGCATCTATAATTCATCAGTTTTCCCGAATTTATCTGAGAGGTGTTAAGCTATGTCATTGTGAACATGGATCGCGACGGACCTTGGATGTGATATTTCGTCAAATGACAGTTTACCATCTTTGAACTGTCGTTGTCTCGTGAAATGTAGTTGTGCACGCAACAAACGCGTCCATTGAAGATCGCTTGAGTGTAATGACAAAGGGGATTCTGCGCGCCCATTCACGCTTTGCCAACCTTTCTGCAATCGAACGCCACACGTTGCTTTGTTCACAACCATGAATATAAGTCTCATTCGCCGTTCCGAGGGTTACTCACCTCCAATCAGCCCTCCCTGCATCCTTCCTTTAAAAATCCAACTAGATCTGGCAAGACCACCTTCAACCATGGCTTTACCGTCGGGAAGAGATAAAGAACTACCCGCAATGCTCCTTGGGCCAGATCTTAGTAGCAGTTCAGCAGAGTTCAACGGGTCAGCAGAATTACCACTACCTTCATCCGAAATTGAAACATCTGCGAACGCAAAGAAGGCATTCTCATCTTCTATCAAGGTCGAGGAGACGCTGTTCGCAGACGAGATGGCTCAACTATACGGGAGGCCAGGTTGGCTAGAGTGAGTGCCACTCACCTTCCTTCAGCAAGACTAGGCTGATAGCTAGATTCGTTGAAAGCGAGCCCATCGAATGGACTACCGCAGTTAAGACATTCCATCGACCCTCGATTACCATACCCGATCGCCAGGGTACGCGTCACCCAGATTCATCCATCAAGGGTGATGTCCCCCCGCGCCGAAACCCGTTTCGGAAACGACAGGGATTTCTTGGTGCAAAGTAAGTACCATCTACAGTAAGATAACTTGGTCTCACCTCTGCTCTTTTCAGACCGTCCTCCACTGCGCAGGAGATGGACAGGCAAGCCGGGGTACTCGAGGTGCGCAGGATAAGCTGAAGAAGGATCAGATGCACCACTTTCACTCCAAACCTGAGGAAATGGCTCACACGCCCATCCGTCACGGTGGAGCGACGTGTAGTGCGGCAGTTCCCAAAGGTAGTCGAAAGACGCCAGCGGCAGACTCGGAAAGGGTTCGCTGCAAAGGAACAATTATGTAATAACGGCTCATTCTAGTTTTCCGAGTCGTCTCTCTGACTTTGCACGAACCAAGGAAACACTTATTACGAGGCTATACAAGACTGGAACCTCAGGCAAAGGACTACCCTACAAGACTCGGAGTCTCACAAGTGCAATGTCTAACTCGCCTGCGCGGCATGCCACTCATGCTTTGATATGCGGAAAACAAGGTCGATGACCCCTGCTCGCTCATCACACACGCAAACGAAAAAAGCATGCTCATCGTATATCTCTATTCACATCCTTCGCTCTTGCCCACCAGACATCCACTCCTTGTTCCATGGGGGCCAAAGGTCCGAACCGTGCTCATCAAGCACTTTAACGGCGCGCATCGGGGTCCAATTCCGACATCTTGACAAAAGCATCGGCTGTCACATATGCGGCGGCTATACCATGTGCTTGCACGGTGTCAGTCTCGTCACAGGGATGAACAGTACTGTTGTCACTGCCTCGGCGAGCCATTGGAGATACCCGCGGAGGAGGTTCTGGATGGTGTCCAGGTCCATTATCCAAAATGGCCTGCGTAGGAGGCCTTATATTTGGTCTTCATTTATATTTTGAAAGAGGTGCGGCCCATGTTTCTGAAATCGGAGGTCTTGGCGCTTGAGGATCTACAAGGCGAGGGAGATGGTAACCGACTTGTTATAGCCGTCGAGTGTCTGTGGTTTTATGGGCGAGTTTCTTAGGTAGAAACTCGCGCTTGAAGCCACAGACTGCCCGCGTTCATGACGTCTTATAGGCGTGCGCTCATACTCGGGCAACAACACAGGCACGCACCACATCCCACATCCCTTCATTCTTCCACCGGTTCATCCCTTTCCATTCTCTCAGACTTAGAAGACCAGGTGGCGCTTTGGCCTATTCTGATATCAAACTGCTTTGATACGCATTCTTACAGTGCTTCGTGTGGGTGGTCTTTTGGACGATACACCTCGCTGTCGTGGATCACCGGACGCGTAGGTTTATCATGAAACCGGTATGTATCACCTTCCCCAAAAGTCTCCGAATCCTTATTGTCTACAGCCAAATACTTGAGAGGAAAAAGTATTCAAGAGACTCGTCAATCTCCACGGTGCCCTGAGAAATACTATTGCGTTCAGTAGTATCATTTCATCGAGTCCGTTATGTACATATCTCGTGCATTCATTAGTATCGTAGAGTGTCGCAAGTAGACATGTCAGTACTAAATATGGGTATATTGTTAATATCACATTACGTCCGTGTATTTGCGTGCATAAATACCCAGCGCGGATCGCGACATATTCCCTGCTTCAGGCGTGGCTACCAGTCGAATTCGCACGTGGGACAGTACTCGAGGTTGCAACGGGGGACTCCGTGTCTGGCAGCTTGAGACTGCGAATGATCGCGTCCTGGCGACTGAGACGCCAGGGACGTTCGATTGATCTACCCGTGTCCGTGAGTAAACAAGCCCATAACAGCCATCCGAGCCACTCACCGGCCGATCCTTCGCAAAACGTATACCGGCGCGAGCACGATGGCCCCAACAATGGTCAGCGTCGCGATTCCTGCAAACGCGGCTGGCAACATGATCACTTCGACCACACCGTCGCGGAACACACGGGCAATGCGATGCCAGTGTTGGATGCGCGGTAGAATGAAGCTGGCGTTCGTCGAGCCTTGGACGCTGTCCACGGACTGGATCATCTGGTTGATGACGTCCAAGATGTCATCTGAAAGGGTGCATTACATGAGCAGGTGGAAGCGGTGGAGAAGAGTTCCAAATTCGAACCTCTCGTGGGCGTCCTGACTTGCCAGATCGGCGTCTCTTGTGTACCAAGGAGATCACCGAACATGTGGAGGTGCCTTAGTCTCCTGTATTGAGCCATCTGGCGGATGTCGTCCCGCAACGTTTCTAGGTCATCCGATTAAAGGTGTGAAATTGACGTGACAAGTGTGTACTCACCATTCTCTGCAAAGACGCGAATGACAAAAGCTGGGCCAAGCAGGGAAGATGGAGGTTTGTACCCCCTTGACGCTGGGAGGTCTTCAGTTCGTTGGATGTCTGGGTCGTGCGTAGGAAGAAGCATATCAAGGACCTCGGGTACGATTGGCTTGAGAGCCTCTGCCCCAAACCCTGCATAAACGTCAGAAGGGTTCGTCACAGATAGATAACATTGTACACACAGGTCTTGGCCAAGGAGGATAGGATCGCGGTACCTGCCTTCTGGGTTCTCCACTTGTTTGTCCTCAGCCGAGACATACCTCGTTTCACCAAGTTTCGGGTTAACGAATATTCGCCGTCTGTATATCTTGAGTACAACCACGGAACAAAGGACATAAAACGCACGGATTCGGAAAATATTTAGATAGATCAATCCCGTACGCGTCCCTCGCAGTGTGCCTGCTCCGAGTTTTCGCTCCAGCAAAGTGGTAATGTCGTATCCCAATAGTCTGCGCTTGAGTTCGCCTTATTGCCTGTCTCAATACGAAGCAAGAGAAGAGAGCAAGGGGCGCTTACTGCATCGCATCAAGTCTTCGAAAATGGTGACGCCTTCAGTTATGCCAATAGCTTCGTCGAAATAGTCCAATCTGATCATGTTGACGATATACCCAACGATATGCGGCCTATAGTTCATCAGCTTTCCGAACTCCTCTAAGAAATGTTAGCTATGATACGACGCTGTGACAGCAAAAAGAGATCGCGACTCACCATGGGTGAGGCATCTCGTCAAGGCATACGCTGCCAGTAGTGCGCTATCTTTGAATTGCAGTTGTCTTACGAAGACATCCTGGAGTCCTTGATCCTGAAGGTAGGTGCTCAAATTATCACTGACTGATGCGCTCGTGAGTACGAGGTAATGCACAACGTATATTCCTCTCACCTTGGCGCAACCTGATCAGAGTGAAGGTAGCTGCAGTCCGTGCACGCATGTCACGTCCGTCAGCGACGTTCAAGAGACTTTCTATAAACTTTCTACGAGTACTTCCAAGTGGTCCAGCTGGGGTGCAGTGAATGAGCAGAAAAACAACATCACAAATAAGTTTTTACCAGAGAATATCCGGTACAGGAGGGTGTCTCCGATCCTCATCCAGTTTCGAGCAGGCGAAATGTTTGCACTGCTGGCATGTAGGTACTCAAGTTGCGTCGATGAAATGCTATTCAATCCCGTCAAACGATTGTACCCAGGTTTCGCTGCACGTAATACGAGTAGCAATCAAAGATGCGGATTTAGAAGGGTCTCGATCGGATTGTTGCGCTCCACGGGAGCTGCTCACCTGGTTCTTGAACGACTTCAGCGCGGGACACTTCAACCAAGGCCTGTACTGCCCACAAGCTGATAGGGCCCTGCCCCCTTTGCGCCAGTTCGTGGAGTCTGGGTTTCAA
>JBBPMZ010000289.1:0-16926 GCA_038090575.1 Tylopilus cf. pernanus | reverse complement strand
CCTGGGCCAAGGTGAGACAAATAGAAATGGTTTCAATTCTCAGTGTTAAGGCATATATATAGGACCAAGAGATAGCTGGACTTGCATCAGATGCATCACAATTTATTCAAGTGTTTGCTCCTGTGCTCCGAGAATCTACTCCCCACATATATTTATCAGCCATGCCACAAACACCTCTGAGGTCCCCACTTTGTGAACTCTGGAAACACCAATTATTGAAACATGCTTCTCCTATCTCTGGATATCCACTCAGCTGGCCTGCTGAAGTACACATTCTACATGGGCATACTTCTTCAATCCTGTCTGTTGCCTATTCCCCAGATGGCAGACATATTGTCTCTGGCTCAGAGGACAAGACCATTAGGGTGTGGAATGCAACCACTGGTGAGAGTGTGGCAGGTCCATTCCAGGGGCACACTTCTTCAGTCCAGTCTGTTGCCTATTCCCCATATGGCAGACATATTGTCTCTGGCTCAAGAGACAAGACCATTAGAGTGTGGAATGCAACCACTGGTGAGAGTGTGGCAGGTCCATTCCAGGGGCACACACATTCAGTCTGGTCTGTTGCCTGTTCCCCAGATGGCAGACATATTGTCTCTGGCTCTTTTGACAACACTGTTAGGGTGTGGAATGCAACCACTGGTGAGAGTGTGGCAGGTCTATTCCAGGGGCACACAGATGCAGTCTGGTCTGTTGCCTATTCCCCAGATGGTAGACATATTGTCTCTGGCTCTTTTGACAAGACCATTAGGGTGTGGGATGCAACCACTGGTGAGAGTGTGGCAGGTCCATTCCAGGGGCACACTTTTTTAGTCCGGTCTGTTGCCTATTCCCCAGATGGTAGACATATTGTCTCTGGCTCAGAGGACAAGACCATTAGGATGTGGAATGCAACCACTGGTGAGAGTGTGGCAGGTCCATTCCAGGAGTACACAGATTCAGTCCAGTCTGTTGCCTATTCCCCAGATGGCAGACACATTGTCTCTGGCTCTTCAGACAAGACCATTAGGGTGTGGAATGCAACTACTGGTGAGAGTGTGACAGGTCCATTCCAGGGGCACACTTCTTTAGTCCAGTCTGTTGCCTATTCCCCAGATGGCAGACATATTGTCTCTGGCTCTTGGGATAAGACCATTAGGGTGTGGAATGCAACCACTGGTGAGAGTGTGACAGGTCCATTCCAGGGGCATGCTTTCATAGTCTGGTCTGTTGCCTATTCCCCAGATGGCAGACATATTGTCTCTGGCTCAGAGGACAAGACCATTAGAGTGTGGAATGCAACCACTGGTGAGAGTGTGGCAGGTCCATTCCAAGGGCACACACATTCAGTCTGGTCTGTTGCCTATTCCCCAGATGGCAGACATATTGTCTCTGGCTCCTGGGACAAGACCATTAGGGTGTGGAATGCAACCACTGGTGAGAGTATGGCAGGTCTATTCCAGGGGCACACAGATTTAGTCTGGTCTGTTGCCTATTCCCCAGATGGCAGACATATTGTCTCTGGCTCTACAGACAATACCATTAGGGTGTGGAATGCAACCACTGGTGAGAGTGTGACAGGTCCATTCCAGGGGCACACTTCTGCAGTCCACTCTGTTGCCTATTCCCCAGATGGTAGACATATTGTCTCTGGCTCTTCAGACAATACCATTAGGGTGTGGAATGCAACCACTGGTGAGAGTGTGGTAGGTCCATTCCAGGGGCACACTTCTGCAGTCCACTCTGTTGCCTATTCCCCAGATGGTAGACATATTGTCTCTGGCTCAGAGGACAAGACCATTAGGGTGTGGAATGCAACCACTGGTGAGAGTGTGGCAGGTCCATTCCAAGGGCATACTTCTTTAGTCCAGTCTGTTGCCTATTCCCCAGATGGCAGATATATTGTCTCTGGCTCAAGGGACAAGACCATTAGAGTGTGGAATGCAACCACTAGTGAGAGTGTGGCAGGTCCATATCACTCACAGCTGCCACACACTCCTTCAATCTGGTCTATTGCATATCCCTCAGATAAGTCCATTCTACAAGAATCTAATAAATATCAGGAGTTATATATCACCATGAATGGTTCTATTCAATCACCCAGTCAATCTTGCTTTGGCTGGGTTGCTCCTTGGAATAGACAGGTTTCATATCTACCAGTTCAATCTCTCATCATCTCCCCTAAAGCTACTTATCAACACCATGTTGATAGTTCTCTCTTTGGGGAGTCATGGACCTCTTGTTGGAAATCACTCTAGTTTTTCTACTATGATGCTCTCTCTTCAACTGGTTTTTCCAATATGTTACATTGTGTAAGCCACTGTCAGTGATAATGTTGTGATCAGGACTAGCCAGCAATTTCATCAAAACAGAAATATTAATATTAGTGCTCAAGCCACTAATAGTCTAGCACAACTTCAATGAAGTGTCAAAATTGAAAATCTACCATCTATGCCATTTTCTGATAGCAAAGAACTCTACTTCTACAATATGAGATTGAAATCATACAGAATCTTCAAGATCTGACTTGAACTAGGATTGATACTGTCAGTGGGAAACACAAGCAATCTCTACAATACTAGCAAGACATTTTTTGGTAACATAAGTAGTAAGGTCACTGTTACTGTAAGGATTATGATCTCTGTTGTTACAGTGCTTCATAATCAATGCTATTCAAGAAATCTGATTCTTCATCCTTTATTCTTGGCTACTTCACTGGCAGCTGAATAGCATTAGAATCTCTTACCATCATAAAACCTACTTTAGTCATCATTTATGAGATGATGGGGTACCACAGCCTGGGACAGCATGTTTATAGGAGAATTAGGTCTCCATTGGCATGACAATGCTGAATGAATATCTTGATAGCAAATGCTTCCAACACTGGCATGCTCTAGACCAACTCAAGTGTGATCTTCAAGTTGAAGGTGATGGTGCCTGCCACTCCATTGCATGCCACCAACCTTGCTACCTCCAACTTGAATTTATCTGATGTCAGGCCTGACTCGGACAAGCCATACTCCAAGCTCAACAAAGCTATTGACTTGTACTGAGAAGCTGGGGCTGTGTGCAGAGGGACACCCAGATCAAGTCACACTGCTGTTCCCAGCTTGAGTGCAAGCCCTTTGTCCAACTTGCCGGAGTCCCACTAGTATGCCAATGGACTGGTGTACAACAACTCTATTGCTAGGGGTATTGAGCATCTTTTGGAAAAGCTCCACTGGACAGTCAGCACAACTGTCAAACCACCAACACAGCCTGAGTACTAGCCACATTTCAGTTTCAACCACTTAATTAGCTTTTCTGAGAACATAAACAAGTTGACATGGATAGTTCACTTGGGATATTACTAGAATGTGGGGCCTACACACCCCCATACAGTTATTTCAACTACTAGCCTCATCTATCTCACAAGCTAGGTATTGCATACTGGCATCCAACATGATCCAAGTCACTATCAGGGAAGGCTAGCAATTCACACAAGTCACTGATTCCATTAAATATGGAGATATTGCAAGTTACCACTGGCATGCCTGATCATGACTGCTACTGTATGGGCAACTCACTTCTGATTTGCAACCTCAAGGTGCAAGGGGAGCTTGCAGATCTCAAGTTAACATGTCCATCAATCTTGCCCAGGTGCAAGTTGGAGAAAAGGGTCACCACAAAGCTTGGTGATGCAGTTCATGCACAAGGTGCTGAAATGCTTTCAGGCCAGGTGTAGGCACATATTAAGTTGATATCCACCATAGAAAGGTTGTAAGGGCAGATTGGGATGGTATTGACTGTGGAGATGCTCTGAGAGCAGGTGGAGCTGACATCAGCACCAGATGAACTCTAGGTCAAAACAAGCTGACATTGGCCACTGCAGATGATGCCAAATTGCCAATCACACCATACAAGACATAGCTGAATTTGACACCCAGATTCCTATAGGTGGTCAGAGCTGCAACAGGGGTATGCTGACAGAGTGCAAACTTGAAGGAGAACTCAAGGTACTACCAAACTCCATAGGAGCAAGATGTGCAAAGCACTTGAAGAACTTGGATTGCAATGGCCCTACAAAAACCACAACATTGCAAGTATGAGGCAAGTCTTGGAGGGGTACATGCCATATTCTTATGGTGTACTTGCAACTCAGATGAGATGCTCAGTAGAGGGATAGGACTGAGTGACTCAGAGTGACCAGCTTGCCCCTGCCACATTCAGGGAAACTGGATCATCATTGACATCTTTCACTCTCGGCTATTTGTGTTACTTGTACCATGATATGGGAAAGGTGTCTATAATTTCCATGAATGTCAATAGCTCGTAATCTTTTTTGTCGATAGATGGTGCACCTTTTCCAGATGATAGTATTGGAAACCATGTGAGATTTCTACCTGTATTGGCAAAGCAAAACATTGTTACCCAGCAAGCAAAGACTGGAGAACCTTTGCTTTGACTGTCATTTTCACTGCTATGGTATTCTTCTGCTCTGGATCTCAGGCTGGTGACATCACGACGACTTCCTTCAACATCCCCAGACGAGTCGTGCACAGAACCTTCTGGCCCTTCATTCCACGCACCCCTGGCTGTCCCTGACCATAAACTTCCTCCATCGTTGTCCCGTCAAAGGTCTGAGTGAGATGAACAGGAACAATGTTGAAATCGGCCACCATCACATCTGCGATGCATTGTCTGAGCTGCTCCGCGCTAGAGATGATCGCCACTATCTTTTGTCGGAACATGGTCGAGACCTTTGATTGCGCGGAGGGGGCAGAGGCAGCGCAACCAGCTGCAACAACAACGTCCGAAATCCCTTGTATGATAGCCGCAACGAGGTCGCCGCTGGTGGTGGTCCCAGAGATATGAGCGCATGTGAGCGATCGCCAATGCCCACTGAACATCTGCGATTCTATAGTCCATCAGGAGGAAGGACAACGTGCACTTTATGATCAAACCTACCTGATTCTTGTACTTGTTTGTATATCCCAGTGATAATATCATTACATTTCTTGTCTGTTGTCCACGAGGAGATGATCTGGTATAAACGATGGTTTAAGTAGGCACAAAGTGCGATCGGAAGGTACAAAGATGCGTTCCTCCGTGGCATTGTCTGTATGCGGTTCAACAGGGCTTGAACGATCGACTCCGAGGCTCGTCGCACCGCTAATGAGCGAACCTCCGGATTAACAAACTGAAAGTCACGAACAAAGCTCTTGGACATGAACATCGCGCTCCGCAAAACTTCTACATTGAGTCGTTCAAGGTGGTGAACGATCACATCTTTTGCATCCACATCCGAGTCAGCGATGACGTGCGCTGCTTCAGGTAATTGTGACCGATTATCCGCAACGGTAGACCTGAGTTCTCTCATCTGTGCATCATAACGTTGATGGGACTCGAGTGTCTGAGATTTCAAGACTCTGAGATCCTTACGCGTAGCGATCAGCTCCTGTGGCACATGACGAAGCTCGTAGAGTTCGTCGCGCACAGCACCAAGTATGCCCTTTTTAGTTGCAACAGAACGTTTCAAGCGGGCAATTTCAGAGAGAAGGTCCAAGCGCGCCTGCAGGTCTTCAAGTTCACGTTGGAGATTCCGGGCGGTCTTTGAAACATGATCAGCTGCGCTCGTCTTGATACTCACGTAAAGAAGACACGCTTACATTGTCACAATAGTGGGAGGGGAGAATGTCACGAAGACTCTGTACGTAGATGGTCCTACCTGCACCCGTCACGATATCGTCACGGTGGTCAGGGGAGATGGCCATGGATACAACACTCCCATTGTGCTCGATGGGAGACCCGATCTGCCTGAGTGTTATGGTGTCCCAGAATGAGACAGTAGGCCGACGGAGACTGCAATGTACGTGCTGTCGCTTGCCAAAGCAATACACCGCGGGTAGTAGCCAGCACTATGAATGTCCCATGTCGACAGTGAGGTTCCGGCAGAAGCATCAAGATGGTGGATATTCCCGTCACTTGATAAAGCAAAGAGTCGTTTGCTGTCGTGACTCCATGCTACAGATTGGTTATGACGTGAAGCAACACCGACGTTGAAGTCGACGACGAGACGGCCACTTTCACTGTCGTAGATCTGCAGAGACTTGCACGTGGCAATGGCAATGAAAAGTCCGTGAGGTGAGAACTTTGCTGCCGCCACGGAGTCCGCGTATTCCAGTTCGACTAATCTCTTCCCAGTCGCGCGTTCCCAAACGGTGGCAGTGCCGTCGCCTCCCCCCACGACTCTAGTCCCATCGCGCGACACGTCGACAGCATTCACTGTCCACATGGCTCCTTCCAGCCCAGCCACCATTTCCCGGCTCCGTGCATCCCACACCTTCACACGTCCAGAATTCGCCCTACTCACAACCCACCTCCCGTCTTGTGATACAGCGATGTTGTAGACCCATCCCTCCACGTCTATTGGCTTCCCTATCTCTTCCCCATCCCCCACCCGCCAGAACTGGATCCTTCCCTGGTATCCACCGCCTACAATATCCCCGTCAGCGAGGAAAGTAGCTGCCCGGATCACATCTCTGCCATGGATTTTCAGCAATTTCTTCTTCCTGTCCCGATTGGCACAAGAAGGTCTGTTTGAATGGATTCTCATCACCATTGGTTGTTCAGCTCGCTTGCTTACTTTTGTGCAATCCTATCAGATACGGAATTATTCTCACTCGGACCTTCAAGTCAAATTCCGGTCAGTATAACCGTTCCGACTTCTTAGTTCATTCACTAACCATTAATCAAACCTGAGCGTAACAGGGAGATCATTTTCAGGCTGGGGTATCAGTGAGTTTCCCTGACTTTGCTTTGACGATCGCTCCGTCCGGATTTAGTGCTGCAGTAACAAGGCTGCGCGGTTGTTCGAATCTTTCATCTCTCCCGACATACACGTGTCGCCTTACTGTCACCGGGCCGCAACTTCCGACCTCTGCGCAGCCGTTCTGATAGATGTCGTCGTGGTGAGTCCATGTCCTCAAGCTGTCCGGAACACAGCAGGCACCAAACTAGATGAACATACCCTCTGGATTAGTCCTGATAACAAGGACACTTGTTACGCAACGTCGTTGCCTTATATCTCAAAGGTTTGCCGGTTCTGCCGTGCGTTCTGTGGCACTTGCCAGTGACGTCCCCTCTTATGGTATCGGGGGGAAGACCGCCTAGAAATCGAGGTCATTGGAAGTACCAAAGAACTCATGCCCTTCCAGCCTCTGGTCGAATGATTCCGAGTCGCACATTTAAACGTATAGATTTCCAGGCTGTGGGTGCATCTTCGTTGTAAGTGGTATCCAGCTGAGGAGCAAGTTAAGATGAAACATGCGAGTCTCGCGCCTCCCGCTTGCCCGTGCTTGTCCCAAGGCTCGGGCGTTGTCCTACGTCGTCGTTCTAAATATACAGCTGCAAGTGCTCCTCTAAACTTAGATGGGGCCCTTCACCCTCAAAATGCCGCGAGGAAGGAGCGTGAGCTTTCACACACTTCTTTCGGTTGTTGACCATCCTGTCCCGAACGAGTAAGCGAAAGAGGCATGGCTCCCCTTGCGAGCCTGTGCTGGACATACCTAGCACACCTCATCACCTATGAGGTGGAGTGATGGGAGCTCCCCTTGCCTGCCTGTCTCACGAATTGGTGTTTCAAATATACAAGTAGACTACGATGTCTGAGTTAAAGGTACTTAATTCAATTGGTTGTATCAAATTGGCTTGTAAGATATCGCTATTATCACTACTCATTCACATTTGACAACATAGACGGTGTGAAAGTTTACCAGAAAACTCGGACTCGAGAATCTACACGTGGGAATGAGAGAACTGCGATGGGTGCGGCAGCGCCGAGCTTTCCCTCGTTCGTCCCATCGCTCGGCTATACATAATTATTCAACTTGGTAGGCCCCGACCTCTCCGTCTATCATATATCAGGACCCAGAAGTGCATCATATGAACAGCTCCGCTTTTCGAACGACGCTCACCGGCAGTACTACGAAATCGAATGGTTGATCAAATTCGACGTGACATGACCACTCAAAGCAAGTTTCTCTATTAATATGCTTCGCTTCTTTACACTAACTTAGCCATTTCCCTGAAAAAGAGTTCATCATCAGTCTATTTTCGCCAGGTCGATAATTCAAATTGGCTCTATGGTGCTAAGAAAGTAAGCTCGGTGCGATCAGACTCGAACCATGTGAACAAGTTTTATTTTTGGAACCTCTCGAGCTCTGTGCAAGACGGTGTTGCAGTCCACGACAGATATTTAACTCAAAACCTAGCCTACGTTTGAAGTGGTTTCTGGAGAGAATGGTCCTCACCACGGTGCCTACATTCAAGGAACCCAGATCACCAATTCTTCTTTTTCTTTCAAGTTTCACTCTTTTAGAGGATAGGACCCGAGTTAGCCTAGGCATGATTGCCACTAGATCTATAAAGGGTGACGGACGTAAATGAATTCATCCTGCCTAATAACCCCTTCCATGACTTCCTACTTGATTGGAAGTTGGTAGGGCTGCTTCCGTGTCCCTTCGCCACCTCAGAGGAGACTAACCACCAGCAGTTGCGATTAGACCTGCAATCGCAACTGGCTCCGATACGACGTCCGAATAATGGAATACCGTGGATACCGCGGATTGGTGTTTTAAGCGTCGTCCCCATTGGCAAGTTCCACATCAACTCTCCACTGGTTCGCTCTGCCCGTTCGCTAATTCCAAGTTTATCTAGGCCACACAGCAAATTTAGACGGGTTTGATGATTCGCTCACATTTGACCAGCATAAATAACTCGGTCCCGTTCCACTTCTTCGGTGTTTGCTCCAACATTGCTACACCACAATACCCCCATCCACTATCCAATATGCGAAAAATCGGGTTTTTATAGACCTCCATCCGATTTGGTCTCGCAAAAAATACCATGAAGCAAGGTCAGGACACATGGTATGAGAACTTGTACTGTATATACCTTGACGACTTTCGAGTTTGGGTCACTTTATTCTTAAACCAGCTTCGTCTCGTCAACGTACAAGCGGTCCTGGCTGGTACCGCTGTAACAAACGTGCCTTAGAGCATGGGTTGGCGGGTACCTATTCATCACCCCCGCTATCAGCATTTCCCATCATGCAATCTTGGGCATATAAAACCGGTCGGGCTGCTCACTTTCAATCTCATTGTCGGCCTTCCACAGGTTCTCAAGCGCCCCGCTTCACCATACACCATGTCGGTTGAGAAAGATGTCGGCTTCTCCAGAGAGAACCATAGCAATGGTTCTCGAGATATTTCTGTCAGCAAAGCTCTCGAATCCAATGTCAGAGAAACGACTCACGAACTCGATGAAAAAAAAGAGTCCATCAGCATTTCATATACCATTCTTGCTGCTGGATTTGGCTTGGTTAGTGATGGATGTGGGTATGCTCCATGCTACTGTATTAGCCTACTGAATACTTGCGTTCTAGATCAAGAAAGCTTAATGACTATGGCGAATGTATGTCGGCCTAGGTTTATTCGCCACCACCATTGATCGTTCCATTCAGGTCATCTTTGCAATACTCTATCCTACAGAATACACATCGACCGTCTCTACACAAGTGTCAACTGCTCTCCTTGTTGGTCAGTACGCGTGAACTAGTACCATCATTACAATAAAACTAACCAGGATCTTATCTCAGGCGCTGTTATTGGACAGATCTCAGTCGGTTTAATTTGCGATCGAATCGGCCGAAAGGCTGCCCTTGTAATCACCACTCTACTCATTGTTCTCGGTGCCACCCTCTCGACTGCCGCACACGGTGCAAATGGAAGTCCAGCTGGCATGTTTTGGTTCCTGACGATTGCCCGAGGTATCGTTGGAGTTGTAAGCCACTTGCGCTTGAGTGTTTGCCTCTCATTGACTATGATGCAGGGTGTCGGTGGAGAATACCCCGCCTCAACGACTAGTGCGAGCGAAGCAGCAAATGAAACATCAATCGAAGCTCGTGGACCAGGTTCTTTCGTTTTCTCTACTTCCTCGTCCTCTTCTTATCTTATCTCGTTCACAGTTGTGATCATGGTTACGAATTTTGTTCTTGCGGTAAATTACTGATTTCTTCTGGCTTTCCCAACTTATTCATCAACATTCCCCTGAATCAGTTCGGTGGACCGGTGGCGCTTTCCGTGTTCTTGATCATACTCTGCGCTGCCGGTGAAGAGCATCTCCAGGCTGTCTGGCGCTTTTCGTTCGGATTCGGTATTCTGTTGCCGTTGACCGTGCTCTATTTCCGCATGCGAATGCTGAGCTCCAAACTTTATCGGAAGAGCGCCATAAAACGTAATGATTTATTTGAGAATGTAGAGGATACCACTGAGCGCTAAACGTTATTCTAGGCCGCGTCCCCTACTGGCTCGTACTGAAGCGCTATTGGCGCCCGCTCATTGGTACCTGTGGCACATGGTGCGGATTCGAGTCTGGATGCTCATATAATGTTTAACTTATCTGACCTTTAACAGGTTCCTTTATGATTTTGTAAGCACTGCTCAAGCTCTCGAGATAGATTGATGTGTTCGATGTGTTAACGAATCTTAGGTCACGTTCCCAAACTATATATTTTCTGGTGCAATTATTGCCAGTGTAGTCCCTGGCGGCAGTCTCTTGAAGACTGCAGAATGGCAACTTTTGCTTCAAACGATCCCCTTGATTGGCGTCTTGATTGGTGCATGGCTCTGTAACCGGATAGGGAGAAAATACTCGGTCGGTGTGGAATCGATGCCACCGTTCTGTATAAAAACCTGACCATGTTTCTAGATGATGTTGGGATTCGCTGGCTACATAGCGGTTGTAAGTATATTTCTCTCTCCACATACTCGGGCCACATGTTATGAATCAATCATCTCTTAGGGTCTCGCCATTGGTCTTGCGTATGACAAGATTACCGGGATTGTGCCTCTCTTTGTTGTTATGTGAGTAAACAAGATCAATCTGGTTCGAAGGACATCTAAACAGGCTCATGTCTAGGTATGCGTTGCTGGCGACAGTCGGTAACTTGGTACGTGGTGACTTTCGAACTTGTGTCGCGTGCTAATGGGAGAGCAGGGCCCGGGTGACATGACGATCCTGACGAGCTCCGAGTATGTGTGTTCTTCTGTTCTAAGCTGCTTCAAACTCAAGTAATCTCTGCGCAGGTCGTACGCTACCCCCGTGCGGTAAGCTTTCATAGGCGTCTTGATCGGTAAATATGGGTGTTTGACGAAACAACCGTCAGTGGGACTTGCTACGGCCTGTCTGCGGCCTTTGGGAAGACCGGCGGTGCAATCGGCACCCAGGTGTTCACCCCAATCCAGATGCATTTCGGAAAACCGTACGCGTTTCGTTTGTTTCCTCCGCGCGAATCCTTGGCTGATCATATTTGGCGCAGCTGGACGTTCATTGTCGCCGCCATCTGCGGTGCTATTGGGGTTGTGCTGACATACTTTTTCGTGCCTGATATGACTGGTATCAATCTTGCGGACGAAGATGCTAAATTTATGAGATACCTTCGGGAGAATGGGTGGGAAGGAGAAGTTGGAGAAGAGGACGACAAGGGATTGATCACTAGCTCGAGTGCGAGTATAGAGGCAGTGTCGGAAGAAAAGGCTTAGTAGAGTCGAGAAGTCCAGAATAACAGTCCCAGTATCAGAACTGCCTCCGCGGTGCTAGCCATCCTCTACTTTTTACCGTTCTATCGACGCTGAGAACCCTGATTTGAAGTCCATTTACCTCGGTCATTGTTCTTTCCACCTTGCCTGCATGCTGGGCGTTATAGCATTACCTTCGACTATGAAGGTTGAGTTGAACATGATTCCTTCCGCAGCCAGACAGTTCAGTGCCGCGGTAATAAATTGAGTCTGCCAATGATTAGATGAGTCTAGTTTTTTTTTTTTTTTTCATCGATCTGTTACCGTGATCTAATTGGATATGGAATTTTGATACGAATTTTAATGCTGGAAGAGCCGGTGGCAGCGGAATTACGAGAGGTGGCACAGAGACTTGAAAGTTGATGGGGGATTCGGAGGAGAGGCAGGCTGTGTGAGATGCCGATACCAAATCAAGCCGACAACAAGGCTACGAATTGCCAGTGGGCCTCGTGAATGTGCCTGGCCGGAGAAAATTGAAAAGAGGCGCATCTGAAACGGTGTCCTCGAGGCGCTTGAGCTCATATGCCCATTTGGAATGGAATTTCGATTGTGTGATACGATGATCCCGTGCGGTGGAGGACCGCCGAGAGGAAGGTCGTGCGAACGGCAGGTGACGAGACCGAGCCTGAACGGGCAAATATTATATGGCCGATGGGACACAGGGGATGTGAAGTCCATGCAATGACTCTAGCGAGTCCAATAAGACCTACAATTCCAATAAAGCGCGCTCCGAATAACGACTTGCTTTGAGAGACTCGAAATGCTGATCAGAGACTAAGATCGATGGGTGCCAAAGTTGGCCAGTGCGCAACGTTGCACTCTGTATAAATCAATGGAGTAAATGTCTGAGTAAGATTGGTCTTGCTTCGATCTCGGGATCATTCCAAGCTCCAGCGGGGAGCTTGGCTACTGAACAAACGTGCCTAATTCGTTCTTGCAATCAGGCATCCGTGCGTGTACAACTTTCCGAAGAGGAGCTCATAATTAACAGAGGAACCAGTGCATGGGAAAACTTAGTTGCAATGCTAGCAAGACCGCTTCGAAAATGCTCCGTAGCTCAGCATTTCTCTACCTAAGTTGTGGAGTCTGGACAAACAAAACTCGTACTAGTAGTAGTCAACCGTTGGTCAGAGTTACTGTCTGAGATCCTGGTCCACTAGCGTGACATACCAGTATGCAGAAATCGACGGCATATCTCAGTACAGCCCTCCAGTCTCCCGGTTTGGTGATTACTAAGTTATATGTCGGAAGTCTTTTTCATTTTAGTAATGTCTGGTGTCCGGGGGTGTGGTTCACAAGATTTGATATCTCAGATGCTCACAACAACTGAGGCCCGAAGTAACGTCCTGTGGCCGGACATAGTACTATAAAGAGAGTCACCAGCACGGGCTTAATGATTGGTAAACTGGCGGAACTTTCAAGATCCATTTGTTCCTTGCAAGTCCCTACCACCGGCAGCACTATCCTGGTCACTCATGGATGCATGCACTTTCGTCTGTAAACGCATGTATCGCAAAATATTGCTAGCTATCTCAGAATCGCTCGAGGTTGGACTATGCAAGCTCACCCTGTACGAGATGATACGCACCTCGAACGACTTCGAGGACGTCAAGGTAGCTCTGAATGAGCAGACAAACTGGTCAATTGAACTGGTAAGATACATTCCGCCTCCACGGGCATCACCACCCTTTTGTTGATATTATTCCTTAGTTCAGGAGTTGCTTCACGTGAGGTTATGCATTCAGCGAGCTGCTTTACATAACATTTAAGGATATTGCAGAATTCGTCTCGAAAGTGGTGGATATCTTTTTACGTTGTTCTCCCTCGTGTTCTTAACCGTGGCCGAGAGTATGTACATGCATTATGGTCGGCTCTCGGCTGTGGAGTTGAAGGCAAGTGTTTTATGTTATCTTAATCTTCCCTAATTTCCTCATGTGCCAGTGTCCGTATCATTTCCTCAGGCACGGGTGGATGAGATGGGTCACATCCCGTTCGCCGTTCTCTTAGCTACGCTAAATCTCGGGGTCATCATCGTCCGCGTCGTCGGGGTCTTCGCATTATCCGATATGCCTGCACTTGCCGTATGCCTTGCGTTCATTGGTTTTATACCAACGATTACGCGCTTGTTCCGGGCCACGCTCTCCCTTGCTGGGTGGAGGGGCCGCATGGCTCAGGTTCACGCATAGATCAATCCATTACCTTGAGTCTCGGAGGGACAGAACTTTCTTCCCTTTGTCATCATCCTTGGTTCATAGTCCCTATTCCTCGATCAATCTATGCTGCTAGACAGGTTGAAGTATGTACTCAGAGCGTTGGGGAAAGGTGTTTATGTATTTGTAGAATTCGAATTAGTATTTCGGCAATCGAATGGTTAGGGTTTGAAAACTCAGGCAAGCTACTAAGTACAGAGCATGGTGGAGTCCGAAGCTTTGACCTGGCGCACAGAACCTCGGAAGAGTTTGAGCGTCTGTCCTCGACTCGGACAATTGAATGGGCAAGCACAGTTATCCTCATTGATAGACGGCGTCAGCCTCCTGGTTCTCTGCACAGCGAACCCCAGCGCTTACGGCGTCGGGGCGGACAGAGGCTGTGGTGATCCGGTACCAGTTTCCTCCCGACCCCACCTCCTCTCGATCGTCGAGTGGACAGAAACACGATGTCAATGAGTAGGTTCGGTGAAGCAGGTAATATACAGGATTTTGTATCACTTCAGCGACCAATGCTAGGGTTTGAAAATAAGGGGAAGTCAGCACTGAGCCCAAGCTTCAACTTAAAAGGAGTAAAGAGACTTGGGCGTTTGTTCGTGGTCGAGTGAAATTGGGGAGGCACGACGCGACCCCAAGTTAAATTCAGCGGCTACTTTCCTCTCTCCATAGGAGGAAACCCTGATAATTGGATGAGGAATACAACTCGGCAACGCGCCCTGTCCCAGGGTGAAAGCGAACAACATGCACACTCGTACTCCGGCACATGCCCGCGTGCTTCTGAATCATCATCCCTTTCTTTCCGTGTTTGGAGAATCCAAACAAACTGCTGTGCACAAGGTGGTCCATTTCACCGTGGACTACAGCAGCGTTCACTGGCGAGATCGATCAGGGTCGCCGAGCGGTCAAGTTTATTGCTCTATAAGGGAATTTCATACCCAGTCATCATCCTCGACGGTACATTTTCGGATACCAGGCCACAGCGCGACCTCAACGATCAAAGTAGCGGTACCTAGAACGGACATGTCGCAAATTCCTATATTAGGTACGTACCGCATGACCATCATCATCCTAGACTGCTATATGGGTCCAAGTATGGGGAATAACTCTAGCGGCACGCGCAATAACGCTGTGTAACAAGAGATTTAGAATGTCAACTCTCCCCGAGCCTCCACTTTATAAACACTCACCACCGCCGTCATGGCACCTCACCAGGCCATCCCTACACCCCCTGCCGAATATGCAAGCACTCGTCTCAAAGACATTTAACGCTGCGACTCAAAATATACTTGAACTTACACTATACCAAACCATGCGGTCATCGACTGACTTTGAAGATGTCAGAGCGGCACTGAATGACCGGACGACCTGGTCAATAGAACTAGTGAGCGTCGTTCGTGTGACTCTCACTCCATCATATCTGATCGTTCCGGGCTCTAGTTTCGCAACTGTTTCACGTACGGAACTATGTCCACTCTCCATCAGTACATCCTGAGCTAATGGTAACACGCAGCATTTACCTCCTCAACCGCAGCTACTTCTTCACACTCTGTACTCTGGCCTTCTTGATTATGGCGGAGAACATACATATCCACTATGGTCGACTCTCAGCTCCAGAGCTCAAGGTGTGCACTCATCTGTCTGACATTGCGACCGACAATGGATGTTCATTCTAGGAACGCGCCGAGTGTATGGGTTACGCGACGTTTGCCATTCTCTTTGGCATGCTTGACATTGGGTTCATCGTTCTCCGCATCGCTGGGTTGATTGTTTTGACTGGGTCCCCTGGTCTTGCCACGGGTCTTGTTGTTATCGGCATGTCGCCTGCGCTCGTTTTCCCGCTGTTGGTGTATCCTGCGAGACTTGTTATGCGGGGACGACGTGGTGGGGAAGTAGAAGTTGTAGTGGATAGCCAGAGTTCCACGGTGTAGATAGTTGTGTAGACTTCGTAATGATTGTTATTCACGTCTCTATTTTCCGATGTCATGCGAGGGAAGGCAGTTCACTGCGGCTGCGGAAACAAGAAGGACTTGGCAAAGTTTGACGGGAATGGCGATAAACAGTACAGCCACTAACTGCCTCTCCTTTTCATTCTTAAACAACCCCGGCGCTGTGACCAATCCACAAACCCGTAGCCATGTCAAGATACCCAGAGGTAAGCCAAAATCAAGCTATTTTCTGACCCTACCGAACCATGGCGATTTTCAGGCCGACGAGGCACAACGAGGCCATTACAACGACGGCTACAGCCCTTATGCAACCAATCCATTCGATCAGCCCCAGCAGCCTCATTACGGCCAATATGATTCTCAATATTCGACGCATAATCAGTATGATGATGGAAACCAGCCCTATCACCTCCCAGATCCTTTCCAGAGCGCTCCCTTACACGACCCGTACTCGCAGCAGCCACCCCAAGAAACCCATCCACTCCAAGACCCATACTCGCGAACCCCTTCACAACCGCAGCAACCCTCCGCCGATTATTTTGACCCACCACACAACAACCCCTACGACGGCCAACAGTTTCACACCTCCCCTTCACGCTTGCAGTCCCAATTCGATTCCTCACAGGATCCTCGTGAGGACGACGTAGATGCAGGGGACATGCCACTCCTCCGAAGAGATAGTCTATACCGACCCCCCACCCTCCCGGGCAGCTACGACGACGACATTTCCATCTCCCGTGTGTCTCTACCCGAGACTAATACTAATATTCGGTACGGCCGGATACCGCAGCGCGTTCCACGGCGATACAAGACGCTCAAAAGGGTCGAGCTTTTCCATGGAAATCTCGTGCTCGACTCTGCTGTGCCCTCCAAACTGCTTGATATGTGTGCGCTCCGCAACGAGCGCGAGTTCACCCATATGCGGTACTCGGCGGCAACGTGCGATCCAAATGATTTCGCGCAATCTGGGTTTACGCTGAGGCAGGTGCTTTATGACCCGCCAAGGAAGACGGAATTGTTTATTGTCATGACGATGTACAACGAAGAGGAGGAACTATTTTGCCGGACGATGCATGGTGTGATGAAGAATATCGCCCACTTGTGTAAACGCGACCGGAGTAAGACGTGGGGCAAGGATGGGTGGAAGAAGGTCGTGGTCTGTATTGTTAGCGATGG
>JBBPMZ010000288.1:0-16999 GCA_038090575.1 Tylopilus cf. pernanus | reverse complement strand
CCGGGGATTAGCGCAGCCCAAGGTCGCCATCCTGTGAACAAGATCGCAGAGTAGATCTCGTCCAACGAATTCACGATAGAATTCACAGGATTGTCTCAGACATACGGGGTCCCCTTAGTGCACAGCTGTTGCGAGTGGACCTGAGTTTTAGGATATACAAAAAACTGATCGAATGTGACAGTGGAACGAACCCGAACGCTCCGCCAAAAATCGATGCTACCCATTCTAAGTGGACAAGACTCCATGTGGGGCGAGCGGGCTGAGTAGAAAGTTTAGCACGTACGGAGCAGTACGGGTTTGAAGTGCCTTTCTTTTTTGGAAACTGTAACGGCAGCGCGAGGACACGAGGCTAATGTAGGACGCAAACGTGTTGATGACGCGCGTCGCGCACACAGTACGGCGGTATTGGCTTGCAAGTACATACCACAGCATGGAAGTTTATTATCTCATTTGGACTGCCATCGACACCTGTCGAAGTCGCGCTGATCTAGTATGCCGGTTTCATTCATTCATGTTCACCGGGCGTCTAGTATGACTCAAAGAACGACGTACAGTGGGCCCATTGTGACGTACGTCACTCAATCATCGCCTCCACCACGACTAACAAACTTTCAACTACTCGCTACCATTTCGCCTGAAGGGATCCGACAAGGCATTAGGGCAAGGATGAGCACGAGAACACTGTGGCCACTCTGGATGGGGTCTTGGCCTAGTAAGGGTTTCCGGTACGCCACCGGCACCATAATATTCCAACAGTCACCGTCTCAGGCTTTCTACTGAACACTTGCCCAATCGTGGATTTGACTGGTGGTTGATCCTTAGCGCAGCAATTTGAACAGCTACTATTACAGGAGAGCACAGACTCAGCACTACATGCGTACGAAACATGCCGTGCGAGGGTGTGTGTCATTGTCAGCATCCAACTAAGGGGGCCTGTCGGCGGGCATTCCTTCGGGGCACCGCGCCGTTCAAGGTCACCGCACTCCCGGGTTAACGTTGACGACGTCGATGTCTCGGATGCAATTTACATCGGAGTCTTGTCCGAGTCCTGCCATGTTCGCATCCACGACTCTGGCCAAGCATGTCCAACCTAAACAACACGCCAGCCATCCTTCCATTGGAACAACCAGGATAACGGCCAAAAAGATCCGAAACAGCTTTGCCAACAAATGATGACGACCACATTCGTCACTCCAAATGACACGAAAAACGAGATATTTTGGTGCTCAAATTTTGTCCGCGCGTTTAACCTGGAGTCGGTACCGCCGCTTACATCGCAAACGTTCTCTTTTCGTCGCATGGCGCGCGGGGAACCAAACGTGTTATATCTGTGGCAGCTTGGGCGCGCTTAGGGTCCTTGCTGTCAAAATGTTGTTCGGAGTACCTTCAGACTCCCGGCATCTCTATGTAGCCTCCGATTCCTCGAGGCTTGTGAATTACATTGATACGCACACGTACGGAAACTTTTGCCCGCCTACATCAATTCTGCTGACGTCGAACTCATACTGCCTCGGCGGCACGACCAGGCTCAATATGAGGCCCTCGGTGGTACCCTCGTAGTCCGCGTTTTTTGCATGAGAATGACCCCTTCACAGTGACGTTCCTTGAACGCCTATCGCACCACTCTCTCACAAAAATTAAGTCCATGGGATGCAGGCTATCAAAATGACCGCACCAAATGCTGTATACATGCAAACAGATTTTAGAGCAACTTAATCTCGTGCAAACCCACGGTACTCGTATTATCTCCCATGGCTGTGAACCGAAAGCACACCGCTTGCCATCCTGATCTCCCATCCCCTCGTTCACCTACAGCAGCGGCTCTTATCCGGACGGATACTCTGTCGGGCTTTTCGAACGTTCACCCTGCTACTGCCACCGTCAGAGACATGTGCACACACTGATACATTGTTTGAGGCTATTCCCAGCCAGGAAAACGTATTTCGGATCCCGGACAGTGCCTATCTTCTTTCGGAATAAATTCTTCTCTGAGACTCCCAGCATTGACTTGGGGCGCCTTTCAATAGCTCGGCAATCCGGTCACCGAGGTGCAACTGGGTTGTGACCGCCACATTGGGAGTGCCACGTTCTACTGGACCCCCAGTTGGCGTGCAACGGCATGCAGAGGAATCATAACTAGTGAGTCTCGCTGCCAAAATATCCCGACACCGCTTTCATAAAACCCTTCCGGCTGAGAATTTGTTTCGCCTCTCCCGCGATGAAAGCCGTTCATAAACGTGTCGGGGCGACACCATTTCGAAAGAGGGAAGAGGGGAAAGGAAATAAACAGATGCGTTTATGAAACGTGTTTCATACTCAACTGATCTTCTGGTCATCCGCATTTTTTCTTTCCGCGGAAATGCGCGTTCAGGGCGATATATTCCTGATATGGCCAGGGGAGGACGTTTCGGTCCGTTATAGGGATATATATTATGGGAGGATATGATATTTTTATCTTGTCCGCGCATCACCGTCAGGGCAATATTAATGTTGGTTTCATCTACTTGCATATCTATTTCACTACCTGTCTCCCTTTATGTCTCGTAATCTGCTCGATGTTAAAGTGCCTCCAGCCATCAAATGGGCATAGAAACTAATCCACGTTTGGGTAATAGGTCCACAGATTCTGGCTGGGCGCCACGCCGAACTCGGAACGTTCCATGATATGTAGTAAGTACTAGTAATGCACTTATTTGAATCAACCCCGTTACCCACCGACCACACACTATTAGTGAGTCATGACGTGTCAATGAAAGACACGGGTCACCGGTCAGACCGGTTAGGTCCGGGGCGTCCAAGGTTCGAGTTGCACATCCACTCAGCGTACACTCAGGTTCACCCTTGATTGCACTCTGCGCCTAGGAAGGATGCAAACAGATACACTCAGAAAACAGTGATAGGGGCGGGTACTAGTCAACGCGAATCGATCATCGGAAACGATCACGCAGATGTGCTAGTATACATTTAGGTACCCACGCCCGATGATCACAGATACCACAAACAAGCCCGAGTCTTGCCAGGATTGGATTCAATTGCAGGAACCGATCGTCTATCAACAGGACAAAGATAAAGTTCGTTCGTTACGCGCCTTATCGTAGAAAGAGGGGAACCAAGCTTGCGCCCATCCCGGCGGTAAGTACACTCCGACACCCACGTTCCAAGCGAAGTTCCCCCAATCAGCCTCAATTTTACCAAGTGGCATTTAAATGATGAATGAAGGGCGTCGCGACGCCGCTGTGCTAGCAAGGATAGCAAAAAAGTATGCCCAGACAAGGCCCTACGGTCCGTCCCAGTGTGAGGAGGCGGAGAGATCTAGCCTGAGAAGGGTCAGAAGAGGAAGCGCAAGGCTGTGTCTGTACATCACATCAAACTGGTTTTCGCCGTGTCTACATAACCGAGTAGCCAAATGAGGCAATTATGAACAAGTCAGAGATACTACTGTATTGAAGGACCGGCACGTCTCATCATGCAGGGTGTCCGATGTCATGATCATTGATCAACAGAGGGCGAGAAAGGGGCATACTCTTATAACTTGTGCCATCTGAGATCATGGCGACAAGTATTGGGGATGACTCGCTCACCGAAGCTACGCCACATAGGATGTGTCATTGCGATGGAAAGTGTCGGCGCTAGGTTTCTGAACAATGATATGCTTAGCGGTCCCTGGTCGTGTCTGAGCTTCCTGCACATTGCACAGCAAACCGCCGAGCGGCGCTGCTGATCCTTTCCCGGGTTGTCTTCGAGCCGGTGACTAGAAAAGGATTGGTCCTGGCTGATGGCCGTGAACGGCTTGGATCATCCTAGCATCCCTGCGAGGAACGCCTCCGGTGTCAATACGCCCACCAATCTTCCGATCTCGAAATGTACAGGTTGACCAGGCTATCTGTGGCTCGCAAAACGTTCCCAGTCGAGGCCCGATCCCGAAGATAACTGCGATACAAAGAATTCAGACCGAGGACTGATGGACAAACAGCGCTGTTTGCGTGGTATAATTATGAAATGGCCAAGCCATGTTTTTGAGCCGTCTATTTCATTGCCTCGAAAAGCCCTTTCTCCGCTTCCCTGAAGCTGACGACGTTCCAAATCGCCGCGGTACACTGTTTGTGTATGAGCGACTGAAGCCCCTGCCACACGGCGATCGGACCCTCGCCGGTCTCGACGTTGCGATACTTTGTAAGAGATGCCAATTAGACAGACATAACATGCACCCACTGATACTTGCCCGGAGATGATACACCTGCAAAAAGAGCGATAAATGAATGACACACGGGTAGAATCAATACGTGCATACTCCCAGATATCCATGCCGAGGATGGGTACGTGCACTGGAAATGACGCAGCAAACCTGCGCCCAACATATAAATCAAAGGGTCCTGGTCCACGCTCTCACGATTGCCAGCTTCGTAGTCGCCACATTGGATCCTTACTACGGCAAAAAAAAGGACATGAGTGTCAGCAATTTCTCCCCACATGACACAAAGACACACGAGTCAACCCCACTCACTGCCCTAGCCGTCGTTGCATTGAACTTGCTCTTGAACGCCTCGACAGACACAAAGTCACACTCCAACGCTGCCTTTAAATATCCCTCTCCAATCCTACTTCCATCATTGATACTGATCTCAAGCTCCTGAATGCATAGTGTGATTATCAGTTCGATGACTTTGAACGCGTTATCGATCCGAGTCATCATTGTCGGCCAGTGACAAACTGATCCAAAGCAGCGAGCAGTTAATATCGCCTGAGTCACCCTCATTTCAACCCGCTCTCCAACAAAGGCCACCTACCGGCACCGTTAAACTTGAGCGCCGACTCAGCATACCGTGCCTTCTTAGCCGCGTCCAACCCATATTGACGTGTCCCCTGTGGTGCTTCGTGTGATGCAACCTCACGATTTGCTCCGAGATGTGGGGTATAAGTACTTGGGTTTGGCGTCAGCATGAAGACGCGCACCTAGGGTACGTGTACTCGTATGGTAGGTCGGGGAGCACGTGGACTGAGGCGGTACCACTTCTCAATGGTCTGGCAGACACGCCCTTGACCCTTGAGAGCCAGCCTCAGCGCAGTCCTAGCAGCGATAGACAATATAGTTCAGATTCTGGCGACGGGTTTGCGTCCGCTGCATAACGTCATACACCCGCGTTATGTAATTTCTTGGCGGGGTTGTGGTAGTAAAACCCTCTGCCATGCAGGATCATGTACTGTGGGGACTCAGACATAGCAAATCAATGACAAGGACAACGCCATGCGCCCAGTGTCACTATCACAACCACCCCTTTAAACTAGTCAATGAGGGACCCCGGGCCGGTAACGAGGTGTGGCGGCGACGTGGGAGCGCGACGCGTCTGACAGTGGGCCTCAAGTGGTGTCTCACGTCGGTTTACCGGGACCGGCTTCTCTGGTACCAAATCCTAATCATCACTTACCCGGGTGTACTCGGTCGGTAATGAAGCAATTCATATCATTTTATCATTGTGCCCTAGGATGCGCGCTGCACATAGACTGACAGTTGGTACTGAACTTTGGACGCTCAGACTGTTCTCCTAGTTCATCCAATTTGTTTTGGATGTCGACTTCAAGTAGATTCAGAAGTATTCCAGGGAACTAACCTTCTCTGATTGGGCAGAAGAAATGAAGAATTGCACTTGTCAGGCTGTTGATGGATCCCGGTAAGGACATCTTGCTTGTTTTCCATACAATTGAAAGGGATGCCATTCACTTTCTCAATTTTAATTGTCGCATTGTTCCCTGTGGAGCAGGGAACAACGAACCTCCTAGGTGTACACCATGTATCTTCACTCGATACGTTCAGGTTCATGGCGGATGTCTTCTGATATGACGTACGAACGGCACGAACCCACTGACCTCGATGTACGAATTTATGCCTCTCCCTGAAGCTGTCCAGAAAGCCAGTACCGATACAAATCTTCGATGGGTATGCGGTTTCTAGAACATTGATGACATGGATAACAGAAGATCGACACACCAGGGACACATCCGCAAATATACTGTCTGAGCCACGGAACCTTCCACAATATGTAACGCACGGGTATGATCAGCCCGCCATGCCACTGTCAGTGATCCCTACCTGTCGGTAAATGGCGTCAGGGTGTCCGAGGTTCAAACGTTCAAATTTTACACCCACATCTAATGTGACCCACTCGGGTTTGCCCTGGATCGCGCACTACACCTGAGAAGGATGCAAACAGAAGCACCCGGGAAACAGTGACGCAAGCGGGGACCTGTCAACACTGGCATGAATCGATCATCGAAGACGATCGCTTAGACGTGCTAGTATATATTTGGGTGTCCGCGCCCGATGATCGCACGTATCACAGACAAGCCCCGAGTCTTGCCAGGAATGGATCGAATTGTAGGAAACAAATCAGGACTATCATCACGACAAGGATACGCTACGTGCGTTATCATGAGAATGGGGGGGAACCGAGCCGGTGCCCTCCCGGTGGTAACTGCGCCGGTGTTATCCACGTTCCGACGTTCCCCCATCAGTACCTTCAATATTACCAAGCAGCATTTGAACGATTAATGAAGAGCGCCGCAACGTTACTGTAAGGCAGTAAAAAAAAACATACGCAGGCAAGGCAATAACCCTAGTCGATCCTGCCGAGTGGAGGCGGAGAGATCTAGAACTTCGGGTCAGAAGGAAGCGCAAAGCTGTGTCTATACATCACACCAAAGCAGTCTTCGCCGCCGACAAAATCAAGTAGCCGAACAGGGCAATTATGAGCCAGACGGAGATGATGGAATGACCGGTACGTCTCTCTATTCAGCGCATTCATCGTGTCACGATTGCTGACCAACCGGCTGAACTCTGCGTTTTGGGGTACGAATGATGACCCTAGCATGGGTGCAGGTGGTCGATAAAGGGGATTCGCGTACAATATGTGCCTAGATATCTGAGATCGTGGCGACAAGGTAGTGTCAATCGGGCATGGTCGTTCACTGACGCTACGCCACTGAGCACATATAACGAATCATCGCGACGGAAAGCGTTAACGCCAGGCTTGCAAACAATGATATACTTAGCAGTCAGTGGGCGTGCCTGGGCTTCCTGCATATTGCACAGCAAACCGCCGAGCGGCGCCGCTGTTCCCTGCTCGGGTTATCTTCGAGCTGTGAAAGCCGGTGACTAGAAAAGGATTGGTCCCGGCTAATGGTCGTGAACAGCCTGGATCATCTTAGCATCCCTGCGAGAAATGTCTCCGGTGTCAATACACCCACCGAGTTTCTGATCTTGAAGTGTATAGATTGACCAAGCTATCTATGACTCACAAAAAGTTTCCCAGTATGTCCCCATACCATTGAGCAAGCCCCCCGAACACATAGAATTCAGCATGAGAACTGATGAGCAAACATAGCTGTCGATTGCGTGGTACAATCATGAAATGACAAAGTCATGTTTTTGAGCTGCCTATTTCGTCGCGTCCAAAAACCTCTTCTCCGCTTCCTTGAAGTTGACGACGTTCCAAATCGCAGTAAGGTACTGTTTATGCATGAGCAACCAAAGCCCACCACCATAATAACGATGAGACTTACGTCGGCCTTGACGTTGTGATACTTTGCAAGCGATACCAATCAGATAGGTGTAATGTACGCCGACCAAAACTTACCTGGAGATAAAATGCCTGCAAAAAGAGGGATAAGTAAACAATACGTGTGCAGTATCCATGCGTACATGCTCCCAAATATCCACGCCGAGGATGGGTACGTGCGCTGGAAATTGGCATATTAAATCCGAGCTTCCTGCATTGAGATAACCCAACATACAAATCAAAGGGTCCTGGTTCGCAGTCGTCACGATTTCCAGCTTCTTCGTCGCCGCATTGTATCCCTACACCAAAACAAGATGGCCAGGGACGTCAACATTTTCTCCACGCGACGTAAAAAAAAAACGCACGAGCCAGCCCCACCCGCTGCCCTGGATAGCAGCTGTTGTCGCATTAAACTTGCTCTTGAACGCCTCAACAGACCCAAAGTCGCGCTCCAACGCTGCCTTCAAAGGTCCCTCCTCAATCTTACCTCCATCCTTGTTCGCCGGGGACAAATTGGTCCAAAACAGCGAGTGGTTGATATGACCTAGGTCATCCTCATTTTCAACCCGCGCCTCCCCAAAAAAGGAGGTTGAGGCCACCTACCGCCACCGTTGAACTTGAGTGCTGACTGTAATGCAATCTTTTCCTGCACCGAGGTCGATTCGGCATATGCCTTCTCAGCCGCGTTTAACCCGTTGACGTATGCCTGGTGGTGCTTCGTATGATGCAGCTTCATGATTTGCTCCGAGACGTGGGGTTCGAGGGCCTAGGTTTGGTGTCAGCGTGAACACAGACGACGTGTACCAACGCACATTGTACTCGTATGGCAGGTCGGGGAGCGTGTGGACCGAAGCGACACTACCTGTCAATGGTCTGGCGAACGCACGCTTAAGAGCCGGCCTCAGCGTGGTCCTAGTAACGGCGGACAACATGTTTCAGATTGGGTGGTGAGGACGTGGTCAATGGGAAGGATTAGAGTATGGGAGTACGCTCGGGAACGTACCAGTCCGTCTATCGACGGCTCTCCAACGGATTGCCTCTTTTAGACGACTGGTCACGAGTCTACTAACTACGCGCTGACTTGAAAGTGCAATCTAAGCTGATGCGAGCTCGCAAACAACCAGCCAGTGTAATAATATTCGTACGTTTTAACAGTTGCTACTTAGGCCGAAAATACTTTTACTACGGTGATGTGACTTGGTTCAGGTCCGAGTCCGAACAGGCTTCGCAACCAAGCGGCAACCTTAGCAGAGAAGCACTCAGTTCAATACGGTCCCACGGAGGACAAATGCTTATAATTAAGTGGACTTAATACTGTCTAGGATAGTGGAGAGGGTATCACTGAAACCCTTCTGGCCATGAACCCCATTCGCCACTTCCACTGAGAAGTTGTGCGTATCACCTCTCAAATAGGTCCTTGTCGGTATCCACGACGCGTGAACGTAATGTGTTCACTGGGCACAAGCCGAATACCCTCAAATCAGGAGACCGCTCCGTTCATTCTGGGTCGCTTGGATGAGTCGGCCTGAATCAGGTCCGCGACTATAGGTTTCATGAACTCAAGGATGCTGCCTCAAGGTAACATGAAGTGGGTACTGGCCAAGACCAACAGCCTACAAGTTGAGTAGGTGATACAAACATATGAATAAATATTCCTATTATAACCTGTGTCCAGGTGCGTAGTGAGTTAGTACTTACGGTACGCACAGACTTGGTGTTTTGCCTTCTTTGCATTCCTTTCTCATTACATAACCAATAATCTCCTTCGCACCGGGAAAGGCCTCTGAGAGCACCGTGCAGAGTCTGCAGACATTAATTCAAATCCGATGGCTAGCACTATTACTTCATCTTAACAAGTTCAATCTCTACTGGCTATCCTAGGTTCGAATTTCGCAGCCAAGAAGTAATCTCGGCAGCCGCCAAATCAGTGCGAAAACAGCATCGTCATACGGACTCGGAAGACAAGCTTATACTATGCATAGTAAAACAATAGACTAATATTATGGCATGGTGAACTAAACCTTCGCCTGTCCTGAAAAATCAAGCCAATAGATACAGATTCTACCTCGAGGTGAGGTGAAGTGTTAACACTAATAGGGCACCGACCGATCGTCGTGAAGTGCTTGGTGCACCCAGTACCGTCCTTGGTCGGGTGAAGCTTCACGAGATAAAATGATTAGAAACAAACATCTGATTATCGTGCTGGATAGAAGAGATTGGTCTAAGAAACTAAAAGCATGTACGTCATAACGAAACGTGGCACGGACATAGCATATCGTTATAATGGGCTGGGTATTGCCGGAACCCTTGTAACAATGAACCTAAGTCGACGTTTCCAATGAGCAGTGGTGCGAACGACTCGTTCGAGCAGATCTTCGTCAACATCTACAACTCGTGAGCGTAACTTGCGATGACCGAGTTCACGTCGGATATCAGCAAATCGAGCAACCACCTCATCCATTTTGGGGCGCTTATCCGGGTCAGCCTGGGTCATACTGGCGACCAAGGGTTTCATAAACTCGAAGCCTAGTTTATCCTGAGAACTTGATGTGAAATCTAAGCCCCATAGGATGTAAAAACAATACTGACCCGAAGAAAATCCATTCTGATAGCGTTACCGACGTAGAAAACATCAGTTGCGAACGGGTCGCGGGGTTCGTTGGAATTCTGAAACTCCGGAACCTCTTTGTCGCCACCCCAGATTGGTACTTCTTTAGGATCGATATCTGAGGGATCGTAGCGGCGAGAAATCCCAAAATCAATGAAATAGTATTTTGGGGGCCGTCGAGTGCGCGTGAGGTATTTGGCTTCACCACTATAGTCCTTGTTTAGATTAATGGCCACAGGGTGAAATGACTCAGGGTAGAGATCAGTAGGATCTAGCATGATGTTTTTGTTCATGCAGTCCCTGTCAAGAAAAATTAAAACGAGAACAAAATAATAGCAGTTCGGCGCACCGATGGGCAACGTGATATTGATGCATGAATTGGAGCCCCTGAAAGAATTTGAAAAGAAGACATCACAACCTCAAATTCATACTGACCTCGAAGAGCTGACGGAAGCATTCAACTGCTTCTCCGATAGTATCGAAACTAGGATCGGTATAAGGCCGAAGCAGAGGCATCACCATGACAAACGTATCTTCTTCACCATTTAGCGTGAAGACGTCGTAGACCGGAACACAATGATTTGCAGGGTGCGATGCAAGACCATCTGAGGAGAAATACAAGGCGATATCTGCTTCATATGGATGGCGTTCCCGTTTTATACGCTTCAGAGTTACTACTTTCCCATCTGAAGTTCGAGTCGCATCAATAACTTGGCCAAACTTGGGTAACATGTGGTCAGCCAACGACAGTTGGAAGAACAATGTTGCGTACCTTTAACCTTTTACCATCTTCGGCGTTTCTCCAGTTAGCTTTCGATGTTTTCCAAGAGGGAACCCACTGAGGAGCGTAGCGTGGACGAAGTAAATATCCACGGTCACCAAGTTGAATATAACGATCACGCCACCAAATCTCCCTGGGGTCTAGTGCTTCTGGAGGGATGCCGTCAGATGTCCCATATATCTGAAGCATTTCCTGGGAGATCTGGGCGTTCACCTCAGCTGTCCGAGACATTTTCTTGCTGCCGTGCGCAGACAGTGCACCGAAGTGAACATATCAAACAGCGAACTTCGTGTGTCACACAAACATAAACAAACATGCATTCAAAACGGACACGTGTCATGACACCGCATCGCGGGGCTTCAAGTTCGATCGGAACATATGCGCTGGGTGGAGGTATCACGGGGAAGTATTGGTATTGCAACGTACAACTACAACTACACCGTATTATAGATTCCAAATTTCCACCCAGACTTTCAAGGGTCTCCGGAATTTGGGCCATTCTGCGTTATCTTCCTAAATTACGCCACTGCATCAGGTCCCTGCCGGAAATTTCCCAGAGACCTGGACTATTGGGATGGAAACCCGTTCATTCCTGGTTTGGGCGGATTTTTCCCTACAGTCCCAGGTTGCCTCATAATCAACCCGATCTGGCCTGGCTTGTTATCTCCACAACATCAAGTCACCTCTAGTCAATGGAATCCAGAGATTCCACCGCTGAGTATGCATTCGCCAGGCTTGATCTTGGTACCACTGATGATTATGATCAACAACATGATTACCCGTCTGCGTATTATGAAGCGAAAGACGATTTTGGTAGAGGATGCGCTTTGATTAAAGCGACTCTGGACGAGATGAAAGAAATTCGTCAACTGGGCATCGATCTTAACGAAAACGAAGACTTTATTTATAACACAAGGGTCGGGCTTGACGAGTCGGTGTTCAACGTTCATTCACTACTCGTACACATCCCCTTATGATATAGCAGGCTCAAAGACCAGAAGGACTTCCTGCAGGATAATCTCAAGAGTTTCAATCTGTGGAAGCGATTCCGAAGCAAGAGGGCACTTCGATTATTTCTTGCTACTTCGAGAAAAGTATGGAGGGAAACCAAGGTCAGGCCCCCCATTACTACTAGTTGCAATATTCTGAACACATTCTTGCCAGAGTACGTCTGAGAGCATCCAGAGAGAGCAAAAAAAACCACCCGAAATGCGAGTGATGTCGGGTAAAGAACTCCAAGCAGTGGAGGGTAAGTGGTGAACAAGTCACTGAGTTTCAGTGATAGCCACATCGGCCGAACATAGGTGACCTACCCCAAGGCACGAAAATCGTCGGTATTGCAGTCGAGCTGCCCAACGGCATGACCGATGAAGCCAGGGAAACGATCAATGGTGCGGCAAGGACAATCATTGAAACAAATCCGTTTGAGTACAAATCCGTCGTCTCACAACTGCGTGATGGTGAGGAAGCTGCCAAGTTCACTCTGTCCATGTAGCAATGGCCGATAGCATTTAAATAGGCGAACACGCAATGTCTCTTGCCAATACCGAGAGTATCCTCACCCAGCACGAAAATGATGTTAGCGCTGATGATGGCCACCGATCCAACACCGATCCCAGTGGACTACAGCGTCCGAGCAGCCCACAAATTATCAATCACATTCATGTCCATAACTGGCAGAATGCTATCGTGGCGACTAATTCTAACTTGCGTGAACTCACGTTGAATCATGGCTCACAGAACAGAGGAGGTTAGTGTCGACCCCTGCAAGTATATTTCCTGCGACACTTTCTAACATTTCGGCAGCTTCGGTTACCCAGGAACCTGCGGAATGATATAAATTATAATTTAAAGCCGCCTTTGATACAATTCCCATTCGCTTCCATAGTGACCGCAGGTTTTTCCAAGTGCACTAAGTATCGTATCGCCTCATGACACCATATCGGATTTACTTACGGGGTCCTGGAAGTCCGAGTAACCAATGACACCAAGATTGTGATTATCACCAGACCTACTAGCCGACCCTGGGGAAGGGAGAAATTGCTTATTGATCGAGCCCTAAGTTAACGACTCCTCCACTCAAGAAGACTCGGAGTTACATCCCCGGAGAGCCTCAGCCTTCCAGCTACCCAAGAACTGTGGATACATTTCATGCTTTCAGTATTTAGTACCCGATGATTTCCCCCACGGGATCAAATTTGAAAGATCCAGAAGAGTGTGGGGATGGGATGGTGATCAAAAATACATCGATTTAGGGTCACCTACCAGTGATCTCAAGTTATACCTCGCGCTTTAGTACGACCAAGGATCTCGGACAGTAGATCTAGAGTGGTAATCCTGAAGCAAATTCAAAGAGCAGAACACCTTTACAAGGTCGGTAATACTCGGTATCGAATTTGTCGGTCGTGGCATGTGCCACGAGACACATGACCTATCGAAGGCTATGTCTTTATGTAAGGCCCTCGCCGAAGGCTTGCAATTGCAAAGACTAAAGCTGCCATATTGGCAGGCCTCAACGGTGATACCCTTACTATAGCCCTCGGAAAACTCTGATTATTCGAGAACTAGATCCCCCGTCGACCAGCTGAGGGGTTCACTACCTTCGTCGAAACAAGTTCCTAATTGCTTCCACTAAGTGCAATCTGCGACGATTCTGCGTACATCAGGATTGATCGCTGGAAAACCTGACTCAGAAGAGCTTTGCAGGCTTCAGGGAAGTTTGGTTATTAGCACCCTTCACACATTTAGTCAGTAAATGATCTATAGTATTGCGAAGCTCAAGGCCCAGAGCCCTTGATCGCCATGTCTATTTTCCAGCTGGAACCGGTATGCGGAAGCAAAGCACCATCGAAACAAGGATACAAGCTCAAGTGCCCAAGGACAGTCTAGTCGTATCTCCATCTCAGTTGATAGCAGAGTGGTATCCTGCCATACTGGACTCAGATGCAGGCGTAACGCCTAATGATCTTCCAATTTTTACGCCAAGCGACATAAACCAATATTGAGGCAGCGCCGCTCCGAGGGCCCTTATGATATAGCTACAAGAAAGGAAACGCCGTCTAGCTCACGACAAACTGCAGCATGTGTCCACTGAATACTTGGCTCTATATAATCGACGCAGGATGTGCGCGAAACGGGAACGAAGGAATCTAGCGATTAATCACGAGTAGAGAACCCGGCTGGCTAGCTCAAAACCAAGGAAGGTAGCGCCATTTGCAAATGGGGAACTATATCGTAGCCCAGGTCAGTTATTTTGTCCTAGCACGGAGGGTTTCGCTAACCGAATGAGAGTGGGACCAAGCCCTCGTGTGAAGGCTGCGATGCCTTCCGTCCGCCAAATTTGTCGCACACAATCCCGAGCGGAGGCGTACTTCTGGCCAGTCGAAAGAGTGAACCCATCGGTCTGCATTCTAGATTTAATTACATCTATGGGGTATATCACAGCCCACAGCTAAAGAAATACAAGTCAATGAGAGAACATGATCCATTGAAGATGTCACTTACTGCATATCCTGCAGTTGCGCCATATAGGATGGCATTGAGAGGGCTTATCTGTTCGCGGCGGATCCCTTTTTGCGCCATTCCGCGTTGTACCAACTTTTCATACACCATAAAATACATCCCATAACCGGTAGCCTCGCGGAGGAAGGTTACGCATTGCCCTTTGAAGATGCTGGCAATCCCATGTTGTGTGTATATCTTCTTGAAAGCGTCGAATGGACCATTATACATCGGATTGGTGTTGGATTGGGTCTGTATTATGTAATCCTGCAGAATCACGTGAGCCAAAGTGGTCAACAAATCTAATTACTACTCACGGATCCTAATGTGTTCGACTGGACCGGAGACGAAGCCATTCGCAAGACCGACACCAACACCTGCCACAAATAATTGACCTGCTCCCAGGGTTTTACCTCCTTCGCCCCCTTTATCACCAGCTAGATTGTGTTCTGCAAGCGCCCTCTTCGCATATTCTAATGCACCAAACTGAATGGAGACACAGTCCGATACCTAATAATGGCGTGAGTGTACCCTGCAACGTTGTTAAAAGTATCTCTTTTTTGATTTACAGATGATCACACCTTGTAAAATGCCAGCGGTCCCTCATTCTTCAAAATCCCACCGGCGCAATGGAGCATGCCGGTATAGGTTCCTTTGGGAGATGTTTGCATGCGCTGAAAGGCAAAAATATGTAGGGTTTATGGAATACACTGAGCGAAAAATACACCGACTACTTTCACGATATCGAAGGGTTGTCCAACGAGCACCTATCGGCCGAAAATAGTTCGTTGTCGGTGGTCCTCGGAATACACAATATTCACCTGAGCGATTCCACCGGCAGTTCCTGCAGTGAGATCTTTCATGGTATTACTTGCCATATTGTCTTGGGTATTCCGATGGATGCAATGAATAATGAAAAGATGTTAGTTGACTTGTGAAAGCCTGACCCGAAACGCGACCCCGCGGGTCGAACACGCTTGTTATTACGGTCGCGGACATTAAATTCATTACGTGAGCTTTATTACTTTCCATAACGCACGTGATCTGTCGTCTTTTCCAGCTAATGGAGGCTCTCATTGGTCCATTACACGGATATTTGGCTACCCAGTACGCTTTGCTTCTGATCGGACGACTGACGAACGTCATTCATGCAGTCTTCTGCTAACAGTTCTTGAGCCTTATGACAGAGGTTGTGGCAGAGAAGACTGCCGTGAGCGAGGTAGCTTCTCGCGTCGGGTTTGCGCCCCCTGATAACGTCATAACACAATATCTAATAATTATGTAATTTCCTACCATCGAGGATCATGTTGAGAGCCCGTAGAAAACATACTTATGTTTGAGGCAACCCGAGTCTGCTTGCTTCAAATTGTACATCTAAATCCCACATGAGCCTGGAAATCATCAAAGCAAGCTTACATCCTCACATCTTTATTCCTTCATCAAGTTCTGAACTAGCTACTTCAAACCAACGTTCGAAAAAGTGCGTCATCGTCACTGGATGAGATCAAATGGAAACATTCTCATTAACCTATTGGAATAATCACATCTTGAACGAAAAACGAAAGAGAGAGCGGAGAGGGAGAGGGGGAAATCGGATGAAAGCAATAATGATTAGCAGAAAGAAACGAAAGAGAGAGAAAAGTAAAGGTGATAATAACATCAACAGAAACAAAAGGTGAAGAAACAACGGGTGATTCATACCACACTAGGCTAATAAACAAACACCTCATCTTCCCCAGCCGTTGCTCCCAGCTCGACCGCGAGTCCTCGCCTGGGGCGCCCATTGTCGGTCGCCACGCTCCCAGTCTATCCGGTCTCGGTCCGCTGATGGTCCGCGTGGGATGTATTGGGATCCCACGTACGGCGGCCGAGGGGATGCATAGGATGGCGGATGCGTTGGTTGACTCATGCTTCCACGCAGAGCACGAGGTCCACTTGGAAGTGGTCGAGAAGATATCGGCGGTGGTGTAGGGCCAGTAGCGTTTGATAGCGGAGATCGAGAAAGCGGAGGAACTGGCCGCCTGGGAGTGGGCGTGGACGAGGACGGGGTAGCCCCAATCGATGGAGATGGGTGTGCAGCATGAAACGAACGCGGTTGCGTGGGTGGTGTATGTGACCGTGGCAAATAGGTCTTGGGGGGAGTGGAACTAGTGATCTCGCCATCCTCATGCGAGGGGCGACGAGAAATCGGGATACTCGACGATAGGGTATGTGCGTGGGGCGAATTCGACGCGACGACTGAATTTGAACGAGAGTTCACAACCGATGTAGAGCTTGAAGTCGAGAGGGAAGCGGGGGCGGAAGCGGAGGGTGTCATGAACACGGTTTGGTCTACCGATGAGGTTTCACTCGTCTGCTTGATCGTCAATGGCGGCGGCGGCGGGTCAGGAGCAAACCTCACAACATCAGGTGTGCGATCGTCGGCCCCAACAAGCCCACTTGGTAATATCGCATCCATTACTTCTATCTTAGCCGTGAGCGTCGCCAAAGATTTGCTATCGACCGGCATCTGCATTTGGTCCGTGTAGTTTCTTTCCTCTGGGGCACGCGACGAAG